>JAOWAP010000054.1:0-10432 GCA_028565235.1 Hypoxylon lenormandii
CCGGGAACCTACCGGGGCCGCCTGGCATCTGCATATGGGCTGGAGCACCACCCGGACGCGCCCCCATCCCCTGAGGCATTGGGGGTCGATCCATCGGCCACATGTGCATCGTGACCGCCCAGTCGGGCTCAATGACCTTCTCCCACACCTGGGGAAGGATAATCTCGCCGTTTGGTCCGATGAGGTCGTAGTGCCCAGCTTGCACATGAGGGCCGATAACGTCGACATGCAGGAAGGCTTGCTTAATAAGCTCTTCCATACCCTAGATATACGGCATCAGCATGGTCTCTCAGGTAGAATCAATCTACGTCCCCTCCACTCCTTCACGTACCTGCCAAGTCTGGCATAGATGGAAGGGAAAACTGAATTTTCTTCCGACGGCATCTTTGAAACGAATTGGGGCCTTGTCCTTACCAAGGCTCTTCTTATTCGCTTCCTCAGCCTTGACCTTTGCGTCTTCGAGTGCCTTCTTCTTGAAAGCTTCCTCCTCCTTCTTCTTAGTCTCCTCAGCGAGCTTGGCTGCTTCTGCCGCCGCCTTCTCATCTTCAATCTTCTTACGGGCGTCGAGCTCGGCTTTGATTTTAGCCTCTTCCTCTATTTTCTTACGCGCCGCCGCCTCTTCAGCAGCTTTTGCCGCGGCCGCGGCTTTAGCTGCCTCTTCGGCTTCGACCTTCTTGCGGGCTTCTATCTCAGCTTTCGCCTTGGCTTCATCCTCCATCCTCTTCTTCCATTCCTTCTCCTCCGCCGCCTTTTTCTCAGCGGCAGCCTTGGCGGCAGCTTCGGCTCTTAAAATAGCATCCATCTTGGCCTTAGCTTGGGCCTCGATGAGAGCAATTGTTTCTGCTTCTCTCTTCTTCCTTTCTTCTTCAGCTTTGCGTTCAGCCTCTAATTTGTCGCGCGCCGATCGTTCAGCTTTGGCAATTGCCTCAGCTTCTTTCTTGGCACGTTCTGCTGCGGCTATCTTTTCTGCTTCGATGGCTTCTCGTGCCGCTTTCTCGGCTTCCCTCTTTGCAGCTTCAATTTCTTCCTTCGCTTTCTGCAAAGCAATTCTCCTTTCCTCAGCTCGAACTTCTTCGTCCCTTTTCATTTGTTCCATTTTGCGTTGGAATGTTAACTCTGCCTCCTTTCTTATTTGCGCCTCCATCTCTTTCTGCTTTGCTTCAGCTTCTGCCTTTTTCCGCTCTGCTTCGATCTCCGCCAATTTCTTTTTCATGGCTTCCTTTTCGGGGTCTTCCTTCGGAGGCTCTGGGGCAGGTGTCCGAGGTTGGCCTATGTCTGTCGGCGGGGGTGGAGGAGGCGACCACTGATACTGTTGCATGCCGTGCGGTAGAGGAGGGTACGGTGGTCCTCCGAAATAGCTCTGGGCACCCGGACCCGGCCCACCACCGAACGGCATCATCTCACCACCTCCCGGGGGCCACCTATGTTCGCCGCTGAAGTAGTTGCCGCCGGTGCCGTTCGCCGGTGCGAACGGATTTTGTTGGTAAGGAGGTCCATAAGGCACCACCTGCCCGCTCCCGGCGAAGGGGTGGCCATATCCGCCAACATGGCTTTGGGGGTAGGCGCCGCCACGGCCGGCACCGTAATACTGAGGGTTTGCGCCGGCCGGTGGCCCGTAGGCACCGCGGCCGTAGTCGTAGTAGTCTGAATCCAGACTGGTAGAGGGGTTCGGCGGTTGCCGATAATCGTCGTAATGAGAAGGTGCTCTGTGTGCGACGCTCCTGTGCTGGTGCTGCCGGGACACAGGGCGCGAAGTGCGAACTTCTTGCTGCTGACGCCTTGCGGGGCTGGTGGAAGCTGAATCTTCCGGGTCTATATCGTCGTCGTCGTCTTCAGAATACGAGTCCGACCACTCGTCGTCGTCGTAGGACTCTCCACTTGGCCTCGTGTCCTCCTCTTCTTCTGAATAGCTAGGATCGTCCGAGATAGGTCCGGTATGGCTACGATGGCGTATATTGATATGCGTGGATTGCCTTCGACTGAAACAAGACGGTCAATTGACGAATTGACAAGTAGGATGTGTCGCTACTTACGACATTGGTGATGATGATTTGTTATCTAGACACCCTTCGCTCGCGACGATCTACCCAAGATGGCCGGGGCAAAGGGAGGTAAGCGATCAAGCGGCCTCCCCTATATGACCCAACAACTCCGTACGTGGACGAATTGAATTACGACCTAGCCCTTTAACTTGGACGTGGTCGCGGATGTCGGGATTTTGAAATTTCGAGTTTCGAGTTTCGAAAGCTGAGAGCGCGGTAGAAGCGGGATGGTGTTTCTAGAAATTGGATTAGCAACTTTTGGCGTGAATGAAGTTGGCAAAAGCGTTGGCAGGTGAACAGTCGAGCGAGTAGACGAGTTGGAATGTGCGGGTTTTGCGGTTGTACGGTTGTGCGGTGGTGCGGTTGTGTGGGACAGTCTCGTAAACACGGATTGGGAATTCTGGATGCTTTTTGTAGTAAAAGTCACCCCGTAACAGCTGAGTGGTACGAATGGTACAAATGGAACAAATGGGTGCGATGGATGCAATGGTAGATATTTGTCTAGGGGGGGTCCCGGTCTTCCAATGAGACGGGTTCAGTTGGGCGCAAAGGGATCGAATTGGGTTGCTGTCCACTGTTCGTGATTCACTGTCCAATGTCCACTATCTACTGGGTCGCTGGCAGAAAGCAGAAAGGTGTGGAATTGTAGAGTGGCGCCGAATTGGAGCGGGCAGGCGGGGTGAATTTTTTGGGCTTTTAGGTCTTGTCTGGTCTGTGATCTGTGGTCTTGTCTGTATCGTGACTGGGTGACTGGGTGACTGGGTTGTGCGGGTACATGGGAGGTATGCAACAAAACCGTCTCAGAGATCTCTTGTCTTTCGAGACCGTCGGTTGCTACATGGAATTGATGCCCACCTACCACGGTCCACGATGTACTTGGGTACCCCGGGTTATCGGTATAAATACCCCTTGGGATCCTTGGGGTCCTTGGGGTATGGGTGTGGAAGATTGTTTTGTTGTGATATGCGCACTAGTATGCGACGGATAATATAATTGGTATTGGTAAGAAAAGGGGAATATTATTTTCGTTCCGCCTCGGAGGGCTAAAACGAGAGATCACGGTGAAAAAAAGCACAAGAGTGCGATTTCGAGCACGACCGCTCACCTCTTATATCCTGTGGCGGTAAGGAAGGACGAAGGAGCAGGGAACAGGGAGTGTGTCGGAACTTATAATAGTGGCACTAAGAACAATCAGCCTACGATCCGTCATCAGCGAGGGGGGCAGCGTGCAGTGTGCAGTTTGATGACGGCTTGACGGGGGCACACACGGGAGACGGGGGACGGGGGACGAGGGTCGAAATGGATTTCGAGGGGACGAAAGCGAAAGACACAGCCCAGAGGAGAGGGGGCAATCCGGGCATACTGGCAAACTGGCATACTGGCATACTAACAACACGATTATCCCATCTACACAACAAATACATCCATATCAGCCATACCTAGCACTAACAACACGTACCCGTACTACGGGAGCACATGAGATAGGCGTCAACGCTCTAGAACATTCATCCTGGACCTACTGTAGATCCGTCCTTGCAGCAGAGAAACAGCACTAGCTGAGAGAGGCTTGGATATAGTTCCCATGTGTTATGACAGTGTGCAACATCCGAAGGATCTATGTGAAAGGCCAACAAACATACCTAACACTAAGTGATGTGTTGGTGTAAGTTAAGTTAAGTTGAGTTAAGTCGAGTTGAGATAAGTCCGAGAGTCGGTGTATGAGGAGTCGGTGTGGTATGCTCGGATGCTTTGCAGATGTTAAGCTTCTTCTAGCTTCTCTGTATGAGGCTCTGAGATCTAAGGTCTGGCGTTGATCGAATGGCGTCAGGTGGCAGGTGGTAGGTGGTAGGTAACAATAGACAGAGGAGGATTCTGGGCAGAAATAGAAAAAGACTGACGGGGTGGTATCTTAAACTTGTTGATATCCAGAGGCGAGCTTGGGTTTGGTAGCATCCAAGTACGATCGATGCTTATTATTGTTATGGGGCCTGTACTGTGTACAAGTATTTTTCCAGAACAGGTGGACTAATGAGACAACGAAGAGGGGGAGTCCTGGGGGCCTAGAGGCTAGAGGCTAGGAGAGACAAGAGGACCAAAAGGAAGGGGGACCAAAATACCCGCATAGCTTGGCCCACACCGCTGCTCGTTGCTAGCCTCTAGGGGCAGATGCAGAAGCTGCAGAACAACCAATAGTCTCGAACCTGTACTCACACCGAACACGACAGCATAATCTTGACTGGTGTCCTTCGTTTTTCAAATTCCCTCCTCCAGCGTATAAGTTGCGTTTCAACCCCAAAATCCAAGCTGCGTGTCAGCCCTTTTTTCTTGGTTTTCCGAACATGATTCAATCTTACTGCAGTAAGGAGGTCGTCCCCTATATCGGGGTATACCGGAGCTCTGCCGCAGCATTATGCGGCCGGCGTTGAGACAATAAGCCGCCATTGTTCCTAGGAATTGTGACGTCGACGGACCGGTCGTTATCTGCTCTGTCATTCGTACAAGTATACAAATGACCGTGCCCCCAACGTAAGCTGTTGCTTCCCTTGATCGTGAATCACGAAATCTCGATCACTGGCGCGAATCATGAGAAGCCGAAGAAGTCATCTCTCGCAAGGAAACCGATCGAGGCAACTCTACTCCAGTAGAAGGAAGACAGTCTGGTAGGAATGTTTCTTGTCATGAAATGAACTCGAGACCTAGAGTAGAACCAAAACGCGGTGGCCATTCAAGTCTACTAATAAACCCTTTCACTCACTCACTCACTCACTCACTCACTCATTCACTTACCCACTTACCCAACCTACCTCCGACATGATTAGCATACTTGGTGTGTTCTCCAGACACCAAAATACGTGGACTTGTTACTGGCCTGTTGGTACAGTAGATACATAGCTAGGTAGCATGGAGTCAACGCATTGCTTCCCGTCATGGCCTCCGCTGCGATGGTCGTATAGGCTGCCAGCCGGCTTAGAGTCCCTTCATCATGTTGCCGACAAAGGCCAATCTCGATTGAGGAGTATCAGCAACGGCAACCCTACCGTGACCGATGTGGAAATGGAGGATGGATGCAGAAACTCGCCCTGCGGCTAGGCCCGTCCTAGATGACTCCAGCTGTGGGACCCCGATTCCTTTTTGGCAAGACGCTGCCCGACGTAGTGGCTTTTTGCTGCCCAAATATCATAATAGGGTACATATACGGTTGCAATGCGCCAAAAAATCAGGGTACATGCCGAGTAAATAAGGCATGAGAACGTGAACCACTTGCTGTTGCATTCAATTATAATGTTATATTTCTAGTTAAGACAGCGAAGGTGGCGCGACTGGAGCCACGTGCTACTCGTACTGTATGAGTAACCCATCCGGCGGAGGCAGTTGGCTAAACCAGCGTATTACATAGACAATTGGACACGTCGGTATGCCCAAGGTCCCACCGCTTATAGATATGAAATCCACATAGGATGAGCCGATTGGACATTTTGCTCCTCCATACATGCTAGAACACAGCCTTTCTTTACTAGGCGCATAAGGACTTGCTAATTTTTGCAAGAAATTCGGCCATGCGGATGAGGCTAAAGTGGTCATCGTGCCGGGTTTCTTGACTTTGCCGTGCGGGCGTTCAGACACATACAACGGCCCTTCTTATCTAATAATCGTACCCGAGTCGTTTTCAAGTAGTTCTCGCGCTGCCTCGATCTCGGCCACATCGTAACCTTGCCACCCCTTTTCTCCTGATGAACTTCGGCGCACGATCTCTGCGAGCTTCTCGGTGGCCATCTCATCAAGTTTGCTCAACGTGGCTTGATCAGGTATAGAAAACCCATCTGAACCCGTCCGATTTTGTAGCGTCTTCTGAGGATCGCCTAGAAGTTGCTTTGCAGTCTTTCGTGATTCAAGTCAGCCTAATTCTAACCAAACTATTTCCACTCCAAACACTTACCAGTTTAAGACCATAGTAACCTCGTAAATAATCATCACACAGCTCAATGCTTCGGCTGAATCGTTTAATAGCCTCGCCGAGCTGGCCCGGATTGTCCGAGGACTTTGCCCCAACAAAGAGCACCTCGCCTAAGCGAGCATGTATCTGTCACGTTTAGAGTCAGCAACAAAGTGACATAAACCAGGAGATAGGGGTACCAACATTCCAAGCGTACGGCTGGAGTACAAGAACTTCCTCAAGGGCAAAGATGGCTTGTGAATACAATCCCTGAGAAAAATATAGGTCGGCAAGCTCGGCCCATGCCTCTGCGTCGGTGGGAGAGACGTCGAGGAGTGAGATTAGAGCAGCAACAGAGGCAGGAGTGCGTCCAATAGACCGCAGCAGAGCGGCACGACGCTTCAGAATTGGCTATAGTAATCCCGTTAGTATTATTGAGCTGGGCTACGGGAAGAAAAAGCTTACTATATTGGTCGGATTGTCTTGCAGAATATGGTCATATTCCTTCAGAATAACATCTAAGGTGGCAGCATCATTGGCATCAGCCTCTTTAAGGAGACCTTTCAGTGCCATGATTCGTTCGTTATCATTACCAAACCTATTCACAAGTCTCCCTAGACATTGATGGGCCGAATCGTCGTCTCCAGTACGGAGGCATGATAGGAGGAGATTCTCATAGATAGTCCATAACTCGGCAGTTTCTGGGGCTGAGAGCAGAGACTGGAAAAGAGAGGTCGATATAGCACCTGTAGATCTCCCAAGTATGTTTGGGGCTTCTTGAGAATGATGTAGGGCGATAGCTGGAGATAGGTGGCTGGGTGGGTGAAGAAGGGAGGAGGACATGGCGGTGATGGAAACTCAGTTCCTATTTAATTCGTCTCGAACTGAAATATCCGGGCCAATTTGTTTTATTATATTACAATGCTGGTTGTCATGAGATATCTGGGCTGGACTAGATGAAGTGAACGCTGTCGTTTGCGCTAGGCGTAGCTGGAAGTGGTCGATTTGATGAGTTGCCTGGCTGCTAGCTACGGTAAGTACATAAACGCACGGATATACGAGTGAATGTATTGCGACAGGTAACTGCTGAGGAAAAGTACATTTCAGCTGAGGACGCTATGTTCTGCCGCGTTCCACCGCCACCTAAATATGGTTAGCGTGGTTAGATCTGTACCCTTACCACGGACCGCTGACGTGAGTGCTCCGACTTGGGGGATCTCGTGCCGTGGGGCAGATTTACCTATCGAATATCGAATCAATAACCTACAGTAATTCTAATAATTCTATCCCCAGCACACCTGAGAAAGTTGGCGCCGACCCAGCATTCTCGATGAAAGGCACACAGACCTAAGGCGCACCTACGTTGTCCAACTCGTATCGAGTCGCCAAGATGATAAATTGCTCCGAGCATACATCTTCGAACTCTCATCTAGCTACTCAAAGCTGATCATTCTTCCATATCCTTTCGCGGCCCAGCCAGCACCGGCAAAGGTGCAAATCGGTCAATCATGTTCGAGAAATCCCTATACGACCTCATCCGAGGCCTGAGAAACCACAAAGGCAACGAGAAGGAGTACATGCAGAATTGCTTAAAAGAATGCCGGTCGGAAATTAGGAGTCAGGACCTAGGTTAGCTGGTTCCCCCTGCGACTTTGAGCCTGCCGAGCTCCCAGTTGACCGTGATATTGCTTCCATAGATCTCAAGGCAACCGCTTTACTCAAATTAATATACCTGGAAATGTTCGGACACGACATGTCATGGGCTTCCTTCAACGTGCTCGAGGTTATGGCCTCCCCCAAATACCATCAGAAGCGCGTGGGATATCTTGGAGCTATACAGAGCTTCCGCACCGATACCGAGGTCCTCATGCTGGCGACGAACCTCCTCAAGAAGGTATGCCGCCTAGCCTTGCAAGGGGCATATATAAACTACAGTGAGACAAAGATACTGAACTTGTCTTCAGGATTTAACGGCAGCATCTACGACCACCATCGCTCTTCCCATCGTCACTCTTCCGCATGTTATTACGCCATCCCTCGCTCTCTCTGTCCTACCTGATCTTCTGCCACGACTCAGCCATACCCATCCTGCGATCCGCAAGAAAACCATTGTAACCCTATACAGACTTGCCTTGGTCTACCCTGAGACCCTACGTGCTGCTTGGCCGAGGATCAAAGAGAGGCTTATGGATAGGGGCGAAGACTCTAGCGTAACGGCTGCAATTATTAATGTTATCTGTGAATTGGGATGGCGTCGGCCACACGATTTTCTTCCTTTGGCACCTCGCCTGTTTGAGTTACTGGTTGACAGTGGTAATAACTGGATGGCGATAAAATTGATCAAGCTCGTGAGCGGAAAGGTTCTGTACTGTGTTGCCATGTTGGCTGACCCCGACTTAGTTCGCGACGTTGACGCCCTTGGAGCCGAGGCTTGTTCGAAAACTGCTACCGCCCCTGACTGAAATCATCCAGACGACCCCTGCTATGTCCCTATTGTACGAATGTATCAGCGGGATTATCCAGGGTGGCATTCTTGGTAGCGGGGAAGATGCAGATGGAAGAGAGGAAATCGCTTCTCTTTGCGTCAACAAGCTTCGAGGAATGATTATGGTTGATGGTGATCCGAATCGTAAGTCTAGTCGTAATCAGGGGGCTTCATTTACTAACTACGGGCGGTATAGTGAAATACGTTGCGCTGCTCGCGTTCAATAAGATCGTCGTCACTCATCCGTGGCTGGTTGCTCAGCAGGAAGATGTTATTTTGGAGTGCATAGACAGCGCTGATATTTCTATCCGTATAAAAGCATTGGATCTAGTGCAAGGCATGGTCAGCAATGACAACCTAGTTTCCATCGTTAGTCGTCTTATGAGACAACTCAAACTGTTTTCCTCGGGAGACTCCAGGGCTGCGAATCATCGGGGCGGAAGCCCTGGAGATTCAGATGAAGACGACTTGGAAAGGACAATCGACTCTGACCCGAAGCCATCGAACCAGGCCCCCCCTCTCCCCGATGATTACAGGATTGACGTGATCAACCGGATTTTAAACATGTGCTCTCAAAACAACTACGGCCACCTGGTCGATTTTGAGTGGTATATTGATATACTAACGCAGCTTGTTCGGACTGCTCCGTTGCCACGGCCAATTAGCGATATGGACTCTCTTTCTCTATCTGGGAAATCAAGCGAAGGGGATATATCGGAAAGAATAGGAGACGAATTACGCAATATTACTGTCAAAGTCCAGGCGCTTCGTCCTGCATGCGTACGAGCCGCCGAGGCAATCATGTCTCAGTTGAATAGCGAGGCACCACTTCGGCACTCTATCGTCTCCGGAGCACTGAAACCAGTTTCTTGGATTATTGGCGAGTTCTGTTCGGAGCTGTCTTCACCAGACGATACCTTGGGAGCTCTACTACAATTAGTTCCGAAGGCTTCCTCTCCAGAGTCGCTCGCGGCTTGTCTCCAAGCAGCCATAAAAGTGTTTTCTATAGTAGCGGGAGACCAACTAACCCCTTGGACACCCGAGCGCAAATCGAAAATCTCGCTTCTGATGGCTCGTATTATCCATTCTTTTGAGGCCTTGGCACTTCATCCGAATCTAGAAGTTCAAGAACGAGCCGTGGAGTTTACGGAGCTACTAAAACTCACCGCAGAAGCAGCATCTAGCCAGGAGGCTTCGACGGAAACTACCCATCAAGATCCTCCTTTACTCCTCACGCAAGCAATACCGTCGCTATTTGCAGGATGGGAATTAAATTCAGTTGCAGTGGCGGCTCAAAAGAACGTCCCACTTCCCGAGGGTTTAGATCTCGACGAGCCTATAAATCCAAATCTCAACTCACTGCTCGCGTCCGCCGAGTCAATATCGATTCCGGTTGATGAAGCGGACGAATTTGACAGTTACTACTACCAGCGACCGCCTCCGACCAGTATAGCTTCTGAGCCGGCTATAAGTAAACTGGCCGAAGCTCGTGATGTCGTCGGTTCTTACCAGCAGCCTACCGAAGAAACTTACTTGGATGCGGATATCTTGGCCAAACGAAAGGCCGAGAGGTTAGAGAGGAACCGTGATGACCCGTTCTACATCCAAGAAACTGGCTCTATTCAGAGATCATCTACCCCGATACACAACATACTCCAGAATTCGAACGGCCCGGACCTCGACGTCGACTCGATTCCTATCATGGAACTCGATTTGGATAAACTCAGCGCCGGTGTCGACCACACACAGCCTCAAGCATCGAAGCCTTCTCGGCGAGCACCGCGCCAGAAGATTGTCGTCGCGGCAGACGAAAACCTCGGCGGCAGTGGCTTGAGCACCCCTCGTAACTACGACTCCGAAAACAACAACTCAGACGCCCATACGAAAGCGCGGAACAAGAAACTGAAGCAGTCGCTACTAGGCGTGGATTCGACGAGCATCGTCACGCTCAGCCTCGGGGAGGACGACGCG
>JAOWAP010000055.1:0-10432 GCA_028565235.1 Hypoxylon lenormandii
GTGACGAGGGTCGCGAGGACGGCCACCGTGCTGGTGTGGTCGAGGATGACGCCGATGAAGGGGATGGAGATGATGCCGCCCAGGGGCAGCGCGAGATCGAAAAAGTTGTTGATCTCGATCGCCTTCTGTCTGGAGCCGAGAAGGGCCTCGTACTGCGGGCGGATAGTGGCGACAAAATAGTTGATGCGGGTCATCTGCACAACGGTGAATAGACATACCAGCACAAACCAAGGAGAGCAGATCTGCTCCCACGCCGTGCGATTATGCATCACGCCCCACACGCCGCTCTTCTCATTTCGGGCCTCTTCGCGTTGAACTTGCTTGTCCTTGTCCGCCTCGCTAGAACCCAGCAACTCCTCGATATTGTGAACGATGCTCACGCGGCGCTCTCGCTGTTCCTCGCGCAGAAGCGCGGTCTGCTCGTCCACCTGATCATCGGCGTTCTCGGCATCTGGTACCACAGGAAGATCGTCATATACGGGTCCCTCGATCACTTCGATTATTTCTCCCACCGTCTTATACGACCTTCTAGGGAGTAAGGTGAGCTGGAAGCCGAGTATTACAACCGGCACTACAAGATAAACAAGGAAGAACTTGTGATGTCCAAAAGTGCCGCCCGTCTTCTCGTAAATGATACGGTAAACAAGAAATAGAGCGCTGGAGGCATCGAATGCTCCTGTAAGTAATGCCAGGATCAAGCCCGAGTGGCGAGGAAAGGCGTTGGATAGCTGAAATGAGGATATGTACGTGAATGGACCACCAAGAGCTAGGAACAGATAGCCAACGAGGAATGCGTCGAAGGGGAGATTTCTAGCAAACGACATGGAGAGTGCGCCAATGGAAAGGAACACACAGCCGATGATTCCGCAGACTCGGGGGCCATAGTGGTCGAGGATTGCACCGACAGGCAAAGCGGCAACGTTGGTAGCGACGGCAGCCACGGTGAACATGAGATTTAGATGTATTTCCATACATGTGTCCCCGCCATGACAGATGCTTTCATATGCGCCCTCTTTCTTCAGAACCGGCTTCAAAGCAGCATACCCAAACACGATTCCCGCAGAGAAGAGACACAGCACAACCGTTACAGCAACTTGGACTATCCATCGAATCTAGGGATCAGCTTCCTAGCAGCTCGGGTGCCAGTGGGAAAGGAGGGATCAGGCACTCACGTATTCGTTTCCATTGAGGAACCTCGAAAGCACCTCGAGACTGGGCAAGATGGTGATCCCGGTCGTCGACAAACGCCGGATTCCAAGATTCAGGCAAGGGGTTGAAGGTGAGCTTGCGAGCTCTCTCCGAAGCGGCAACGGAAGAGACAGAACCCTGCCGAGACCTTCGCCCCTCGGCAGGAACGTTGACGAAGGTCTCGAGAGATGCAATGCGTTGCAGAGACATTGCTTCGAGAGTGTTACCTCGAGAATAAAAATGACTCGCTCAACAAAGGATAGGGAGGGGAATAACGATAAGAGCCCTTCGAAGAAAAAAAAAGAGAAAAAAGGAAAGAAAATAAAAGTTAAGAAGGGATCCAATACTTAATCCCCCGCCAACATTCGCCGCGAACGTGACGATCAAGCTTTGGGAGGAGATAAACCTAAAGAGATAAAGCTAGAG
The DNA here is from genome assembly GCA_028565235.1 of Hypoxylon lenormandii. NCBI lineage: Eukaryota > Fungi > Ascomycota > Sordariomycetes > Xylariales > Hypoxylaceae > Hypoxylon > Hypoxylon lenormandii. The sequence goes on from JAOWAP010000055.1 coordinate 1,615, forward strand.
AAGAAAGTCTGAAAGAACCTTACACTAGTATAGGGGACTAAAGTAGGGTGGGGCGGGTACAAACATCATTTGCCAATTGCCAGAGCCAGAAGCTTCGTTAAGATGGAAGAGCTTGACGTTATGTGCGCCAAGCTGCCGATTTTCTGGCGAGCCTGCGAATCCGCAAGTATGGATATCCCCTGCTGCAACATGAGATGCGACCATACCAAAAAGGCACCGGCCAATGGCACGAGAGGTTAGACTATAGCATGTCATTTTGTCTTCGGATGAGTTATGTAAAATATATATAAAAGCTCGAGCGACGTCGGTTGCTAAAACGACCTTATAGGACGGGGAAGTAAGGGAGCTGCATATAGGGACGTATAGGGACGAAGGCATCAATCATTTTTCATGTGCATGTGACTTGCATATGCCGGTTAGATATTGTCCCTCCCTCCCCTCCCCTCTTCCTCTCGCCATTCGCCAATGGGGGGATAGGTAGCGAATAAGAACCATCACCTACGATTGAGAGATCGGTTTGTTGTGTGACGTAATAATACCCCTTGTCCTCCTACAGCGCGAATAGAAATAAGCGAGAGTTTTACCTGCATTGTTCAGATCTCCTTCGATGGTCGAGATTATTATCTCGCTATTATCAAGATCGCAAGATCATATCTCATGATAATCCAAGCTTGCCAATGCAGGATCTAAACGGTAAGTAGACTAAGGTCGCTTTGGTTTTAGAGCTTCAGGTTAGCGGGATGATAACCATCTTTAATATTGACATTTATCTACATGTAGCTAGTAGCTACAAGACGATAGGTAAACTGACGGCAGAAGTCCTATCTTTCATATCCAACATTTCTAGCTACTTCCTATAAGTAATCATTCAATGTCATAGTCAGAATATCCCGGTTTCTGCGGCAATGGTTTCAATTACAACTCCGGAGTAACCACAAAATAATGTCGAGTATTACAAAACTACCTGCTTGTACTACAAAACCTAAGCCATCAGAAGGTTAATAAAATCTTGGTATAGAAGGAGAAATCATTATAACACTTAGGAAGAGCATATGAAATAGAAATCATCGATTTGTGCTTATACACCTTTTTGCGCAGACCCCGTCCCCACCAAGTCCGTGTTTGCGAAGTATAGTACACCTCTCTACACCTTAGATCCCTCCCCCTTCACATCCCTTTCAACTAGCATCCCGAGACTCCTATCCGCTCGCTCACGACTTAGAAAGGCTGCTCCTGGATTTTGCAGATGCTGTGGAAGTCTAGAGCTGAATTGAGCAGGTAGAGTTTAGAGCATCAATCATGGACTCGGGAACCGTCAGACCGAAATGCTGCGAAACGTTTCGAATCCGTCCGGCGACAGGAGTCAAGGCCAGCTACCATCAACAACTGCTTGCCGTAACCTAACTGCGAAGCCAGAAATATACACAATAGAAATTAGATTGCTATGTCGTCCCTTGACAAAGCAAGCCTCCGAGATTTCGTGGCATCGGGGCGAAACATAGGAAGAGGTATCCATTAGAAAGCAATATAGAACCCGAAACCCCACTACCACAGAAACCAAACTCCAACTCGTAGTTCTTTAAGCATCGGTGAAGTGGATGATGGCCTTGCCATTGCTCGGGATAGTTGTCTACACACGTTAATCAATACGTACTACATATACAAGATAAGGGGTAAACTTACTGTGCACCCGCTGTTGCCGACTGCGTACTTGCCGTCTTGGTAGTAGCATTGTATGCTGACATCGCCAGTGATGTTGATGTTCATTCGGGGTTTGGCGCTGCTAGTGGGCGTGTTCGGGAACAGAGAAATATACGTGTTGCCGTCCAAAGACTTGCCGACACCGAGGATAGTAGGAGCCCAGTTACCGCACTCGTCATGGTCCTCCGCACAATCCCACAAGCAACCGTCTTCGACCGAAACGCCGGGCTGGTTGACATAGTACTGGAGGGTCGTGGGGAGGTCTCCCCAATGGTAGTAGTCGGAAGAGGCGATGTTAGCAATGTCACGGGTAGTACCAGGCTGCGAGTCCACGGGAATGACCATGGACTCGACACCCGGATAGTCGGTACGGCAGATGGCGACATTCTTTCCCATGTCGTTCTTGACGCTGACACCGCCAACACCTGGCTCGCAGAGGGTCTTGGATTCCGGACGGCTTAGCTCCAGATATCCGTCGCTGTTGCAGAGCAGTCCACCAACAGATTGCTTGGTGGCTCCCTGAGCCCAGGGCCACTGAGTCTTAACATATCCCTCGGGGCAGGCATAAGAGTAGAAACCCTTCTGCTTGGTCATACCCTTCACACCGGTCTCAATGAAGCTGATAGCCAGGTCACCAATATTATAGTTAGGAGTGAATTGGAGACCAGACCAACCACCGAGACCGAGATAGTTGAGGGGAACTGCACCATACTTCTCGGGGAACTCGGTGCACTTAATCTTGCCATCGGGGAACTCAGCATCGACACCCGTGGCGCCGCTGGTGGGGTAGCTGCTCGCGGAGGAAGTCGCGGGGGCGGCAGAAGAAGTCGAGATCGAGGTCGAGCTCGTGACAACAGAAGAGGAAGACGACGTGGCCTTCTGGATGAAGACACCGTCCTCCTTGGAGGAAGAGGAGCTGGTGACAACGGGAGCGGGAGGCGCGGTGTAGGTAGGGGTAGTCTCGCCTACAACAATGTAGAGTCCCTTGTCCAAGCCGTCCTTGGCCTCATCAGCGCTAACTTCCTCGCTGCCCAACATGTACTGAGTGACAGTAGCGGGAAGGTAGGTGGTCTCGACTTCACGTTTCTCGACGGGAGTGCCTCTCTTGTGGTGGTGGTGGCCATGGTGGTGAGGCTGGGCTGCCGCACCAGCGGCAAGGGATGCCGCAACGGCGAGGTTGAGGATCGTGGCCTTCATATTTTCGAACAGATCAAGGTCAATTGGTAGTTGCTTGTCGTCGGAAAACTGTTTTTAGATTTGGCAATTGTGGCCTAGAGTCGCAGTTCTGAACAGTATCATTGTTAGATTGTCTACTCGAAGAAACAGCCCCCACATTTGACGATGGGACGAAAGGAATTCGGCGTTGTATGTAGATATGTAGATTGTCAAAGGGGAGGACCAGGTGGTAGAAGAGTCCAGACGAAAGTATAGGTATGATTCGTGAGAAAGGGCGACACAATACAAAGCGGTGCGCTTTGCGATTACACAATGACGGGTACGGTATAGAGGGTATAGAGATGCGTGCATTAAGACTTACCAATTGAGAGTTGCTGACGTGGGTAGCACGATGCGGTTGAGAAGAACAGACCAACTTGGATGTACTATTGCGACTATTGCGATAGATGCCGAAGAGAAGGAATGAGGAATATTGAGTTTGTTTGCTGTTGTTTGCTTTTCGTGACGAACGTAACGAGCGTATTCGCGGTTCCAAAGGAATGTGGTAGAGAGCAGAATGACTCTCAGTTGGAGGAGACGGCGCGATTGAAAGGAAACAATGAGCGTCGACGAGGGAAGAGGGAAAAGGTGAAATTAATTGTTTACAGGGAGGAGGGAGAACGGAAGACGGGAGACAGGAGACCAGAAGGTTTAGGGGGAGAAAAAGCCTTGCTTTGTGTTAGTCTAGCTTGGCTAGGTACCTTGCATGCCCTGTTGCCCTGTACTGTTCGCACACGAGGAGATCCACGGCGGACCCTTTTCTCTGGGGTGGCCCGAATTGAGCCAAATGAGAGCCAATGAGACAGAGTCGCTAACCCGATCAGGCAGGGGTGGCAGTGTAACGGTACTAACGGGCAGCCAATGCTTTGGCCGATGATGCCCACTTTAAGCCACTGCTGCAAGGTACGACGCACTATTTTGATTCCCTGTGAAATTACCATGATTTAGCGTAGTAAGTGGCGCGCAAGGGGGGTAATGCTTCAGGCCAAGGTCCTCAAGGGCCAAAGGGCAAATTTGCTGTGTGTGTCGAGTTCCGATCCCAGCCATCAACCATTTCTCTCAAGTCCCAGAGTCCCCTGAATCAAATAAGCACCAAAGCAAAGCACCAACTTGCTTGCGTGGCAATTAAGCCCAGCATTGGTACATCATCCTCACTATTTTTATTTGACCCGAACCTGGCAGCCGGGCAATACGAGTCGCCCTGATGGAGAACTTCATGCTAGATGGCTGAGCAAATCGACGAAGTACATGGTAGACAACACCAACACGGTGCTAAAACCCGGTTGGCATGTTTTGATCACGTACTCTCCCCATCCTCTTCCTAATCGGCTGGTAAATGTAACATCGAAACGTCTCTTAAGATTCCTTGAGCCCCTATCTACCACTGCCACTTTCAATTTCACCAGCACGTTTGACTTGTTGGTGATTTCTCATATTTCACATTTTACTGCCTACCTACGGGGCTACCTATATCAGGCAAGTTATTACATAGTACGTCCAGTGTTCACAAGATGATGCTATGTACATCTCCTATGTAGCCGTAATGGTAGTTCGTGTCTATTCATCAAATCCCCCAAAAGGGGAACAAAAATAAAAAATAAACACTTGGAAATCTTGGGCTAATAAAAGAAAAGGAAGAAAAATCGAGCCAAGAAATCCATCCAGATCTTCTTAGCACATGCCACATGTGGATATGTTGCGCGTCTATTATTCCTTGCTTTAATTGCTGCAATTTCGGGATTAGCAGTCAGGCACATCTTGTTCCTAAATGGCTGGAATCTCTCTGGCCAATATCGGCCTTCTTGATTGGGCTTCGCCTAGCAGCTCTTGGGAGATCTATCCGCTAGCTGATCGTCATTCCAGGCAATTAGACACCCGCGAACTCCTTGCTAGTGCCGGACCGTGTCAGAATCTTATTCCTCGTCATCATGCGGTTCCTTCAGCTCTTACTATGTAGTCGATTCTATGCCTTACATAATACTTCGTGTACGTACGGGCTGAGAAGATCAATTTCAGACGACGGTAGAGCACGAGTACACCCGAGTGTAATTCTATCGAGCCGCTGCCGTAGACATTGCCGTGAACAGCTCTTCAAGGACGTGCTCTCAGATGACAGGTTAATAGGAGGCTTCGACACTAGCACAACGACGGCTTGTCACGACTACGGCCTCATGTCCTGCTAGCATTCACACTACACAGTTCCACTTCACCATGTGCCGTACCACCTGCAGTGCTGTAGGAGTCGTGCCACTATACTAGGTATTGGAGTTCGCTGTTCTTCTGCATTGGCTTGGTTTGGAAGATTCCAATACCTATTGCGTACTCTCGGCAGACTACTGTGATGTGGACTTGCCGCCCCGGATGCGCCCAGCAGATGAGGCTATACGTAGTCATGAGCGCTGGCATCGCGATCTTGCTAGATCATTGGAAAGAAAGGCGCCCTCAGTTGGGAGGGATTGCGACGACTTCACCTAATACCTCAGACCTACATGTGTGTAGTTCCAGTCATTCATCACACTTAGCCCTGGCTCCGGAATCAGTCGATTACTAGCCGCCAACCAATGCACCACATAGGTTCATGCAGTTCTCGTAGGTAGATATGTGCGAAGCCTAACTTATAATTAGGTAGGTTGCACGGCTTCCGTACTACCTCTTCCAGTTGAGACTGGGACGGGATGGGTACACCAGCCTCCAAGACACCTTACTATTGACCTGATTGGCCCTCGTAAACGGATAGCAGCCGCAACTTTCTTATAGTAACTGAACTCAATTACTAATAGGCTGGGTGGTTGTATATAGCTGTGTTTTATTCCGTAGATTCGTACGATATTGACGTGTCCGTGAGTCAAGCGGAGCTTCGTCTTGCCTTTTAAATGTACTATCGTAACGTTGACGCTTGCCTACATTGCGAGTTCCATTAGACTGGGCGAACTAGAATTGCCACGTACCATAGGGTGCTTGCAGTTATCACGAACGCCATCTTTGTTTCACATGCCCACCAGACTAGACCGCATCATCTACCTACATTTAGTCAGATTCTATATAGCGGTGGCTTCATGTTTCATCCTTGGCGGCTAGTAGAGCATAAAAAGTCACTAGCACAAGTTTTGAGGGTATACATTACTCCTAAGAGATAGATAATGCTCTGTTACCTTTCATCAGTGATTTTCTCTTCAGGTAGCTATAGACAAACTCCATCCTTCTCATTCTAGCTATTGCTTGAGGTCGAAGTTAGACTCCTTTTCTAGCAACCACACATTTTGCAGTACCATATAGTACGTCTCAGGAGTTGACAGAGCCACTCCGCCGCTACTCTTGACCGTCCGGCTCTACTGCTATGGGGTGACTGAACAAGCTCGAGTGACCCTACGTTGCATTTTCAGCGGTTCTGCCTTCGTATCACAAACCTGCGAGTCTCGCTTTGACTCAACGGTTGACTCAACGTGACCGTTTTTAATATCGTCTTCGGACGCGGTGAAGCTTCCATGCTCGGGTATTAAGGGGCCTTTCGTACATGTCCACCTAGACACATATGTAAGAAACCGCGAGACAATTTCCCTTAAAACACGATTCCTCTTATTTACATTGCCTTATCGCACGATTAACCCAACGCATGCATAGCCTTTGTATCCAAAGCACCTACCTGCGAGATACGGACCCGTTCGAAGGTGTAATCTGGTAGTATGAGATATGATGTGTGCTAGCAATGGCTCATATTTCTAGGCGGGTGACCTAAATATGTTAGATACTAGATAGAAATAGGCGAGTTGGCGCTGATACACCAATCAGCATGTCACCGACAAGGGGATGGGAGCGAGGTAATCCCCTGATATCAATATCCTTGGGGGCAAACTCGACTTGTTACAGGACGTTAGCTCATTATATGGTAAAAGATGCGATGTTTAGGCTTTTCATAGCTGCTTTAATCTTGATCGATGGTCGCTGGAAGTTGAAAAGGGGCTGAGCTTGTGCCTTCCCAGGTCGCCGACGAGTAATATATTACATGGAAGTACTCATTTAGGTTAACATTATGAGTAATAAATACCGTTGTGACCCAAAGTCTTTATCGACAACCCTATTTGGGCCGATTCTATAACCCGTTGTATGACACGGTGTACGCCTGGTGAAGACGGCTGACAACTCTCAGAGGCGCCACAGCCGTTAGGGAGCACGGAAGCTGATGTGCCTTTTGACGTAGAGAGCGACAGGGGAGACTGAAGATGGGTAGATAAATTGAGTCTCCAGTATAGTTGTCTACACGCGAAGTCGTTAGCACAATACGGCCTCTGCTAGACACGTTTATCCTAATCATATAAACTATTATAGCGATACCTCTGACATCTCTAATACTTTGAAGCCGTGTGTTTATGCCTCGATAGCAAGTAGCCTGTTATATTCTCGGCTTGCCTGGAAATCATTCTAGGCACCTGAGGTACTATAACATGGCATATATCCAGGCATAACCTTGATTTGTGGCTCCGTTCTTATCGTCTTCTCAAACACACTCTAGGGTCAGCGAACGAACGATGAACTACGAAGGGGTGTATAAAGCAATGAGCCAGTGGGAAAGGGATTTAAAGAAACAATGGAAGTGAGAACTATATAGACATTCTCATCAGGTATATGACTAAAGATTCCGAATATAACTGGGTGGTATTTATAGCGGGATTATGATGACTTTGCTAGTACGACGAACTCTATCAGGCATTCAGCAAATTTGCTTACAGGGGCGAGGTTTAGACACCCAACGTGCCATCACCATCAGAAAACTATGTGGTCGAAACCACTGGTAGCATCTTTATAAATGTCATAGGAGCCTTGGCTTAAAAGAAGCAGGTGATATGGACATCCGATATGAGTCACCCGGCAGATCATGATAAGGCAGACGAGCTAGAAAACTCATGTATCCGCAAATGTCCTTGCTTCCTCATTGCTAGGCATACATGCACACATGCCTAGCTCCTTAACTTTTGACACTTATAGTCGTTCCTATCTTACACACCTAGTCAGCGAGATCTCTCGTAGTCCTCGATTTTCGATCATTGAATACCTGCATATCAAGCAAGACAATGTACCAAAGTCAGCTGTAAGCCGAAAACCGCACTTCCGAGCCTACGTACTCATCGTGACTCAGCGGAGAGAATGTAGAGTACTCACTAGAGTTATCCGAAAGGTTTCGGACGGTGTCTTCGGCTGATGCGTATGGACAACTCAGTGCATAGAGAACGCCTGATATAGAATAGCCTCCAGTGGAAAAGAAAAGGAGAAGTGTCAAATGAACAAGGACAAATTTATTCGAGGCAAAAACGACGACGACGACGACGATTTAGGCTTGGCAGCTAGTTGTTGGATCGCAGCTCTGACTCAGATCTGTAGAAAAGGTGCGCCGGAAAGGCTTGCTTGCTACCCGTTGGTAAATTCGGCAATGGCCGTCTCACCGAAAAGTACCGGGAATACCAAATTCATCCGTGGCAAGACCGCATATTAATCGACGTCCGTGAGTTCCATGTCAAGGCTCTGTTATTACTCTGAGGGAATATCCATTGCGCACGAGCAGCTTGCTACAACCTCTAGATACCTACGTATATCAGCTATTTCTTACTCATTCGCTTGCAGCGTGCTTTTACGCGATGGCGTTCGACATCTGTTTAGTAAATCGCGGACCTTTCAGCCTCAACGTAATATCAGGCAACCTGTCTCGACGTATGAAATTCGTAAGCTATTAGTGTCACTCGGACAGGCTAACGTGACACAGCTTTCGGCGTTGCTGCCTTCGTGAATGTCCTCCCCAAGTAAAAGTGAAGGTAAGTTCAAGGGGGAGGTTATGGACCCCCCCTAGTAATGGACCGGCCCCGGCTAGCTTGGCCGTGGGGCCAATGAAATTAATAAAATATTCTAAAAA
>JAOWAP010000056.1:0-10431 GCA_028565235.1 Hypoxylon lenormandii
AACGACTAGCTTGCTTAATAGTTTTATATACACTACGGTGTCCTAACGTAACGAAAACACGAAAGGAAGGTCGGTTAGGTACCTAGCAAATATCAGTCTTAAGGACAGTTGCCATGTAAATATTTGCCACTAGTATAGCCTAAGAGGCGTGAAGATAGCAATGCTGTTACGCAAGAAGCTATAAACCTAATTACGAAGGGTCATTTATATGGCATTGAGGCCCTTTATTATCCGAACCTAGCCCATTTATTGAAACCAGCCCAGTCTCCCACTTGAACTAATAAGTCAACTACTAGCACTGCCAGACCCAGCCTGGCCAGACCTCTTTTCTAAAAGGTTAAAAGCCAGAAAGCTAAAGCCGTAGCCCTATCATATCATAGCAGTACACCGTAGTTTGGTAAATACGAGTGGTTTTATAAGATGAAAAGATTTATGGTCATGCCTTTGAAGCTTGCATGGCTAGAAAAAAAAGAAGGGGAGGGTGGTGTCTAGAAGAATCGAACCATCGATAAAAAACTCGTGGTTACGAAGGAACCTGCTAGCGGGATCCAAGGTTGCACTGCCGAGCAATTAAATAAATCATGTAAAAAAGACGAAGAAAAATGTTCCTCGACCGAAGACTCGAACCATGGGGGAAAAAAAAGGAATCGGAGCCGCCAGGCATGGTTACGTGGTTATGTAATACCCCGACAACGCTTCCCGAAAAATCGCTCCCTAGGTGCCATGTCTGTGACATGACCCCTAAGTGTCTAGTCAAAGACGGATTTTCTCTAACCCTTAGTCATCCGCACTGCACATACCACTGCACCAAGTCAGTAGCATGTGCGGGGGGAGAAGGCTGAAAATTTGATTGTTTTTTAGACATATATGGCGTACAGTGGGTAGGTAGGTACCTTAGGTATCTAGGTAGGTGCCGATGCCCCAGGCAACAGAAGACACGCCCCTACTAAGGTAGGTAGGCATACATAGACTGTAGGAACCAGAGGTACGGTATATGCGTCGGGCTAAGCATAGTATTTGATGCTTGGCATTTTCATAATAATTGAAATACCTACCTCTAGTTTCCTCGATCTCGGTTACAGATAATTTATTTTAGTAGATAACCAAGTCTCAAGTACCTAGTAACGAATGATTAATGGTAAACATTCCCATGTATTAAATAATACCGAATAGCTATAGAATGAATAACGGCTAGATTCTCTAGTAGTTTTATATGAACGGTGATGTCCCTAATTTAATGAAGATGCTCACCAAGACAATGGATGAGGGTTTGATATATATCTATTACCCATAAATAATACGTTTGCCTCTGTCATAATAAATCAATAATGTGAAATACTTTTCCTACAAAAACATCTAGGTCTGGCGAGACCGTAGAGGCGCCTCCGTTCGTCAAAGCTCCCTCTCGTTGCAGAGTCCCCCCTTTCTAAGCCGTTGGTGGACCCCTTTAGCTGGACCGGAACGGCCCATTTATGAGACTCTTCCCTCCCACAGGGCTATCGTTGCTATGCTTCCACAGATTTTTAACTGCTATGTACACGTTCCCGGAGCCCAACATCTCCTGCGCAAGTTGGATCAAGCTGACCTTAATAGCGCGGCATCACGCTTGGTCTGCTTCGCCAAAGGTCGGATGGGTGAAGGAGAAGGACCTAGGCCTGGGTATCGCTGCATTCGCCTGTATGTGCTTCTGTACGAGGGAGAGGAGACATCAATAGGGAGCTGAGCGACGGACCCCAATTCCGAGGGATAGTAAAGACATAATAGTGGATTGCAGTATTGCGCGGCGAGCGATGATTCGTAATGCGTATCGTTACGTCGTTAGTCTTAGCGGATCTCAGTATGCAGCCATTGGTATACCAGTTTTCGATCTCCATGCAGATACTAGAAGATTAGAGGTAGAGTCACTCTCACATTTGTCTAGTCAAAACCGTCATACAGATGTAAGTCCTAATCCAGCAGTGCACCTTGTTGATAAGTTTCCTCGGGCGATTTATCAAGAGTCCCAGATGACTCGCAAGAGATTCTTGGTGGTGGTGTCCTTCTGACGATCACCGACTCTGTCGATAGACTCCGAGACCGCCACGGGGGTGTCGCCCTTCTCCATGGTGGTGTGCTGAGAGGTATTCGTCATGCTGGTCTAAACAATAACGGTCGAACTAAGGGCGACTAGTCACAAGGAAATGTTGTTCTTTCACTATTGGCGATTGTTGATGAGATCAGACTGATCTCAACTCCTATTTCAATACTCGACCTCAACCCATACTTGAACTGCTGGACCGATAAAGAACACATTCTAGCCTGGTCTCAGCCTTCGCCTCTCCAGATATGGCAGAAGTCCTAACTGATAGCTACTATCAATGCCAGAGTTGTCGAGTCCGACAATGGCGGCAGTAGTTTACATCTGAAGGTCCCGGGGCTCCGACAGATAGTCCGCAGACATGTGGGGTTACCTTTGCCAAGACTCCGGCCGTCTCCACCAGACGGTCAAATGGCCGACAGGATATACCCAAAAGGGAAATTTATGCCGGTATGTGGGGTCTCTCCTCGGAACGGATCTAGACAACCAAGTTCGGGAACGACCGGACTTAGAATATATGGAATGACCGATCTAAACGATATTGAATAAATTATCTTGGCTGAATACCTATAACATAGCCTAGGAGACAGATCAATACTCTAAACTAGTATGTATGGCGATAAGAGAACTACTGATGCGATAACATGGCACTCACTGGTTACACGGACGATGTCGCGACAGCTCATTCCGATATCGCCACCTCAATCGATCACGGCGGTACCTTTTGCGATGCAATTGCCAAAATCAAGGGTTGGGAGGACATCATCTTCAAACTTCTTTCTGGAGACTCGAATAACTATGCCAATGCGCCCAGCGAGGCAATCAGGAGAGCTCTTGAGATTGCGAGCGGCGAATCTATCGCAGTCATGGCAAGACCAGACCGCTCTAGAATTGATTAGTGCACTTCTAGCAAAGTCTCATGCCTAGCATCTTGTAGAATTGGAATTACCATAGCGATGAACTCCCTTGTTGAACACAATGGGGAGATATTTGCCTTCGTTACTACGAAAGGCTGATACAAGCCTCACGCTAACTGGGCGCAACCATCTCACCATATTTAAATAGGTTTCAAAGATATCTGTTTGATTGGCGACCAAATTTGGCCTAATGTATTTACTCTACAGGTCGAGAAGGCCCACGTACTTCATGAGAAAGTGGTTGAGATAGACGCGCGAGCCACCATAGAATATTATGACCTAAATCTTTTTCCTATGAATAAGAACGCCGAAATTGTCGACCCCAACCTTGTACGCACTCAAAGCGGCGAAATTATCGGAGTCTCGAAGGAGGTAAACATTAAAGATGTTCGAAAGAACCTATCTATTCTCAGTCATAAGGCGGCAATATGTGGAAAACTTCGAGTCGCACTTTGAGAAGTTACCACAACGCGTCGAGTTCATCTATTCCGACGATGGCTTGAAGCAGCCCCAAAAATTCAAGAGAAACGAAGCTAGGCCTCTTAACGTATAGTTCCCTTGTCCTAACCTTCTATATATACATGGAAATAGGTAGCACCCTAGGTTCATAACTGTTCGTGCAATAACATAGTTGTTTCCTTATCGTATGGTTGGCTTCGTGACAGGCCCAACGTAGTGCCAACAGATGTTCTTATAAACAGGCATGCTGGAATAGCAACCATCGAATGCATTTAGGCCTCAATCCTCCATGTGATACTGATAGCTCTCTGTTTCATAGGGAACGTGACTTCCGTTACCTAGTACATGGGTACCTTAGGTACCTACCTGGTTACCCCCCCACCCTCTGTATGGCATATAGTTCTAAAAAACAAACCAGTCGTCAGCCCTCTCCCCCGCACATACTGCTTTGGTGCAGTGGTATGTGCGGTTTGGATGACTTAGGGTTAGAGAAAATCCTTGACGCACTAAGGGTTTTTCGAGAGCGGAGGCACCTGGACGGAGTCCCTTGACAAAGCTGCTGCCCGACTCGCTTTTTTGCCAAGGGTTCGATTCTTCAGATGAACACTTTTTTTCTTTTCTTTTTTAATTGAAATCACTAGAAAACCTAAACAAAAAAAAGAAAATTCTCCATGAAGTTGCTTTTATCGAATGAAATATTTTAAGGCCTAGAGAATACCTACATTATATCTCCCCTATGAGACAACTCCCCCATTTTTCAAATGCTATTCTCCTACCAACTTTCATTACCACCGCCCTCCTGTATTCTGCTATTACATAATCTATCACTTGTCACGAAGCCAACTATGCGATGCGAAAACAACTATGTTGTTGCACGGAGAGCTATGAACATAAGGAGCTACCAAATCCCATGTATATATAGGAGGTCAGGACAAAGGAATTTATATGCTAAGAGGCCCAGCTCCCGAGCTTATCCCTTCCTTAGTACCTGCGAACCTGTAACCCTTATCTAGGCTCCTTAGCTCCTTGTTGTGGCTATAAGGCCCTCGTGACTCCTATCTGGGCCTAAAGGGTGACCAACAGGACCGTAGCCCAACCTAGGTGGTGAGGGCTACGGTCCTGGCATCAATATATTGTTATGAAGTTCCTAGCTGACAGTAAAGCACGTCAGCGACTTAATAAGCTCTTGCCTGCCTAGGTAGGTAACAATTGACGTAAAGATAACTAAATATCTCCAATCGTGATTTTGGTAATCGTCGTCTACCACACATTAAAATTATTGAAATGTTAATTCAAGAATGTGATAAGCCGAGGGCTGTGAAATCTGCTGAAATATCTTAAATAAGGTGCTTTCAAGAGTTTGAGAAGTAAATTTTCCTCGATCTGTACCAAACGGTGTCACAGGTTACTTAGGCACGTAAGGAAGTAGCTATCCTGTACTCCTAGAGAAAGGAGTGTCAATTTGTAGATAGCCACCTTTTTGGAATATCAGGGTAAAAGGCAAGGAGTATTTATTTATTCATTAAGCAGCCACCTCGGCACATATATTACTTGATATCAAATCATATGTATCTAGGAGGTAGCTTCGATACTATTGAACTCGATTATTAAGGGTTACGTACCTATCTAAGTATACGGGGAACTTGGATTTCAAAGGTAAAAGAAAGTACTCATAAAATAACATTACCAAGTGATTGGGATTTTAGCTACGCTGGGTAGTTGGCGAGGCCGTAGGCATCATATGGATCATATCAGAAGCTGACCAGTACCTAACAGCAATGGCAATAACAAACTTATAATTGCATACCTAGGTACCGGGGTACACGGTATAAATTGGGCCATATTTGAGGCCGTTGCTGGGGAAGGAACAAGAGCTAGTTCCTCAGGCAGATACTTCTACCTCTACAAATTTTCAAAATCAGTTTTTCCACAAACATTCCCTAACTTCTCACCCTCTTGCCAGCAACATATTTCACATACATCCGTCCTCAAAAATGTCTTCCTCGAGCGAAGAAAGAGGCAACGCTGACAGTCCATCCACTTCCAATACCGAAGAAGTGCGCGTACCTTCACCCGTTCCGCCCTCGCCGCAAACTTGGAAGAAATTGGAACCCGGCGGAAGAGACTGCAATAGGCTCTCAAAATCGGAACTGACACTGATGGCGGAGGCTATCCAATCTGAGACCCCTAGATTCAAAGATTTCGAGAGCGAGTATGACAGCCCCGTGTTTTTTGCAGCCGAACGTTACGAAGATGCCTTACACTACGCCATTCACGCAGCAACAGCCTTTAATTCCCTGAAAATTCCGGCATTGCTATTCTTTTGTGATGGATCTTCGAGAAAGAAGTACGCTGGTCTCGGAATTACCTATAAGCGCACCTATGGCGACGAAACCGATTGGGTTGACATGGCATACGGCCTCTACGGAATCGGAGATTCCTTCAGCGCTGAGCTCATAGCAATAAATCGATCGCTATGGGCCGCATACTATGAATCAATACTCCAGATTGGACGATACCCTCCCGATGATCATCAAAAACTTCCCAGAATTATTGTCATTTCTGATTGCGCTGCAGCTATAAATTACGTCTATGCGTCTTACTGCGGCCAAGGTCCAATAGCTAAGCCAGCCACCTCTGAGACCGCCCGTAGGGTGCTCTGTCCTTTACAGAAACTCGTGGAGCTAGGCAGTAAAATCGAAATCCGCTGGGTACCGTCACATGTGGGGGTCGAGGGCAATGTCCGCGCTGATAAATTGGCCGCAGTTGGGAAGGCCTATGCCAACTTGGTTCCACAAGGGAGCTACGGTCACGAGCAGGGTTTACTACCAGTCTTAGCCATCTCAGAAACAAGAGAGCCACTAAAGACATTCCCAATTTACAACAGCGGACTTCTCACTGATCTTCTGCATTGGCGCAAGAAAGATATCCGTAGCTTGCTTAGGCATATCCCTGAACAGGCCTCCCGGTACTATAATGTACTACGGGTAAGTTGCCCAAAAAGAACTTTAGAAAAGAAGCTGGCTAATCATTGTGAATTAGGGAAAAATCTCACGTCTGAAGGAAAGAAATTTGATCCAATGGCCAGTCTTACTATCTCAAACTACGCCTAAGGCTCTATACGACAACAATGGCTCCCATGCTACTGGCAAGCGCAAGAGAGAAAGTAACGACGACGCTGCCATCGCTAGCGAGCGACCAACAAAAAGGGCCAAGAATGGCACGTCCACTGGGGAAGCGAGCAGGAAGGACACCAGTGCTTGCAATGAGACTGACATCGAGCCCATCACCGACGAGCTGCCTCATAAGAGGGCCAAGGTGGATGCGTCTGGAAGAGAGACAAGCGATGAGAAACTTGATGGTGGCAACGTGGCCGTCACCACACCTCCTCAGGAGGAGGTGCCGAATGTAATAACGGGAAGTCGTTGGGTTGCCATCAATGATCAATGGAGGTAACGGGGGACGGTCGGGCCTCGGCACGCGGTCGGTTCGTCGTACGTGATGGATGTGGTCGAATGGATTGTTGGGTGAAGGATTTTGTAAGATATCAACGCCATTGACTTTGAGTTGCAAGCCTCAAGTGTTGACGAAATCGCGATAGAAATATTTCGTACGTGGTGGACGCGGATCTGCCGACGTATTGAAACGCCCCAAGATCCTCAAGGTAACACAAGTTCTCGCATTTGTAGCGTAGCTATAATAACGGGTGAGGCTATAGCGAACCGCACGGCTTGTCTCTTCTTGTCCATGTACCTACTTCAAATTGTCCTAAACCCTTATGCTACCTCCAGAACGTTCTCTGTCTCATTGCTATCGCCTTTTGACTCCCTCTAGTCTTTGTATTCTCCATCCTCTCCATCCTCTTCGTCCTCTTCCGTGACGTTAGCCCACCGAACGGTTAGATAAGCCGATTAGGTAATATTCCGGTCTCATGCTATTCTATATTGGTACTAGCGCAGTAGACCCCTGACACCATAACCTACAATTATGTAGTCATCATCCACTTTGACATCAGATGTAGAATCCCCATCCATCACCAAGCCCCAACCTATTCAGGAGGTATTTTCCTGAACGCGGAGAAAATGCCAAAATCTCGGCGCAGTCCTCCCTCCAAAGACGCTGACGAGAACAACGCCCAAGCCACTAATAGCGAGTCTCGCAAACGTCCAAGGCTGCGCCAGGATGATACGCAGGCCATGGCCTCTACCTCGACGCCGAGTTCATCATCTAACTTGTCCTCAGCTGCCTGCGATCAATGTAGGGTCCGCAAAGTCCGCTGTGACCGCCAATTACCCGGCTGTTCCAACTGTCTCAAAGCTGGTATCGCATGCAACAGGACCAGCGATTTCAAACGGGAGAACCACGCAAAACAACTGCAAGTCTGAGTCTTGTCCAATCATGTTACCCACACACCAACTCAACCCTATTTCTACCGACCTTTCTTTCTTGTTACCCTCTCAACAATGGCTCAAGATCTATAAACTGAAGCGACCTATTCGCTGACAATGTTTGAGAATCCCAGACGGAATGACTTCTCAGTTGTACTGGACCGCCTGGATGGTATTGATGAGGCGCTGATCAAGCTGACCAAACAATTTACTGGACGTTCTCACCCACTGTCATCTTCAGATTCAAACTACTCTCATAAACACGTCAATGAGCAGCTAGGATCTCTCCAACTCCCCTCAAATGCCCTGCTTAACAGCTCTAGGATTAGCAGCTCTTGGCCAAATCCGATACTACCAAGTTCGCAGCGTGAACCGAGCCACTCGAGGTTTGAGGCGCCTGATGATCCGAGACCGTCGGCCAATGACGAATTTATAGCCGAGAGAGTTGAGCTTGAGCATGGAGAGCGCGCGTACAAATACCCAGCATCGATGGCATTGCTCAAGTCAATATCAAAAAGGCTAATAAGCGGCTGCCATGTTGGCATTGACACCACCAGGGACAGGCTAGACTATCGTACGACCACTAGAGGCCGAGAAATGATGCTTCGCCAGTTGGAATGCTTTCCCTTTCGGGGCAAATGTCTTCAACCCGTCGTCTCCAGTGACCGCCAGCCTATCATTGCACCACCCCAGTTGATCACGCGCCTTTTCATCGATGGATATCTGCGAGACATAAATACCCGGATCCCAATTTTCGACGAGAAGCACCTCCGGGACGCCGTTGATATTTATTACTCAGGTGCCTCCCACCCGCCACCATCACCGGCAGCCAACGAGAATGCTGTTAGCAGCCCTTGGGCCATCATATTCAACAACCTCGTTCTGCTTGAACTTGGCCTGGAATCTCAAGTTGCACGTTGGGAGAACGATTCCGTGGATACTTCCTCTATTAATACTTATTCGATGACAGAAGATCTCTTCTCCTCATTCCTCCGCAACTGCGACCGTGCCATTGCCGACCTAACTCCATATACGCGTCCAAGCATCCTCCATGTCCAATCTCTTCTGACTTTAGTAAGTTCTGATGATGACCTACCTTTAGGAAAACATTTCTCATTGTTTCGTGTTTCTTATGTTCTATCAGGCCCTTGTAGCCAGAGAATTCTATAGCAATACTTTCTTTGAGAGAATATTACAGACAGCCTGTCACGTTGGTCGCATGCTGGGACTACATCTATCAAAGGCCCATGGCGAATGTCCCAGCGAACGAGAGCACCTGTTCCGAGTCTTGTATGTTCTGGACAAGCAGCGAGTTTTTCTGTCCGGTGACCCATGCGATCTCTACCATTTCGACTCGGACCTCGAACTATGGAACATGACACCGAACCAAGTCGAATCGCCAGGTCAAAGACTCATCGCCGCAATGGACGATATGATGATTATTTGGGAAGAAGTATACTTGAAACTATACTCTGCCCGCGCTATGGCAGCAGGAGCCCTATATTTGTCAACTCAGGTGGCGGGCTTGATGCAGCTCTTGGGCGGATGGCACGAACATCATCCTGGGGTCCTAGAGACTACTACGTCTACATTTTCATTCGGAGGCAACCATGATGGCGCAAGCATACAGCATAGTTTAGGCGCCCACGGAGTTGATGACCTGCAGTCCTTACAGCTAGAGATGAGCTACTGCTACCATGTCACCCACGTCCTAATTCTCCGATGCGAACGAAGGAGGGACGAGCGAGCCCAAGTGCAGATGCGCCATCACGCACGCACATGCTTACAACTGATAATTGAGATGGGTAGCATGGAAGACGGTGCTTCGCCAACGCCGAGTCGGAGAGCAAAAACGCGACTGGCTTTGCTGGGCCGTGTTTTGGGCACCTACCCCATAGTCGCGTTTACGGATCTTATTACTTTCCACCTTGACGAAATTCTCTCCGGTCGCCTACCGTCTACCGGCCCTTTAGCACATCCGGAATCCGACAGTATCGAAGCCGATATCGAGTTACTCAATGCCATACTCCGTCTAATTCAGGGTTTACGACACGCCGATCGTCCCGGTACTTACCTCAACCGACTCCAAGAAGGGTTAGAATGGGCAGTGCGGGTTCTCGACGAGATGAGGAACTTCATGGGAACTCAGGCTGAGGGGCAGTCTGACCCTATTTTAGGTAGCCCTCCCGCAGGTCCAATGGCAGCGTCGACGACTGGGGGGTGCGGGTTCTACGGGTTGGATAATTGGCAAGATTTCTTTACATAAGAGACGCTGGACTTGGTATGAACCTAATCGGCCATACGTTGATTACCGCTGTGGTCTGTGAAGTAGTTGTATGTGGGTAAGAATAATGGAATCAACTTCTCTTTATTTCATTAGTACCGCCACAATTTCACCGGCCAATCATATACTTAGAATTGCCCCGCACTTTTCGACTTTTTCCTTTGCGGTTCTATCGCTCCAAGTCTGGAAATAATGCAAATAGGACCAAAAGATCACGCAAAACAAGCTCTATAAAATGATATTATTAGACTTTTTAAGCAGTGATGGAAAAGATTAATTAATTTTATGAAGAATTCTTCGTCTGTG
>JAOWAP010000057.1:0-10428 GCA_028565235.1 Hypoxylon lenormandii
CTCCGGTCCCGGGCAAGTTCCACGTGTTCCCCAAGGGCGCTGACGGCCGGTATATCAACGAGCTGCACGAGTGGGTGACGCGGGATACGAAGGAGGCGGAGGGCGACTCGGCGGGTGGCGGTGAGAAAGAGCCCCCGTTCTGGGACGAGGAGATGCTCTGGCAGCGCAGCATCTACGCCGAGGCTAAGATGCAGTTCGAAAAGACCGGGCGCAAGGCGAAGACGCTCGAGAATCTTGGGTTCCGGTACGAGCCTACGGAGGCGAAGGTGGCGACGTCGGAGGACGTGGAGAGGACAGATCCGCATCTTGACGTGGCTGGTTGAATCTAATGTTCCATAGAATGTTAGCAGGTTAGTAAGGTCGTACTGAAGGGAGTACGGTGTCTCTTGAAGAATACTTGAAGCCGATAGGTACTGGGTAGGTACCTTGAGTACCTAGGTTAGAATATTTCACGCCTTGCGCTGTCGCCTTACTGGCATGGGATGACGGTTACCAGGTATGCAAATGCATAGATCTCACTATCCATATATTGCGTCCTCATTTCGCGAGACACAGATCATCAATGAACAGAGACCGGAACCGTACTCCCGATATCCTTCAAAGTTGACTCCCTGTTACCGTCTTCTCCTACTCGGTACCTCTCATTTAACGACATGATCGAGGAATTACCCTTAAATACTCAACATAGGAGCCAACGAAGTCTTATTCACCTTCCATCAATTTACCACGAGAATTCGGCAACCAGGACGCTGGCCAGGACTCAGGCAGCGTAACCCATAGGGATTCCATTAGGTAGATAAATCCATACAAGGTAGGTACGTATGCATCTGAAACTCAGCTAGGCTCTGAAGCCTTCCCTACTCGATGATACCAGCAGATTGAAGGTGCAAGTATACCCGTCGAGAGGTGAGTCACGGGTCTTTAGGACCAGACATCCCACTTGAAAGATCTTCTTCCTCCCCATTCCTCATGAACTCTTCTTCTTCACAACCAGGACTTCAAAGCAGTACAACAACTTTCCACAACCCCTAGGAATATCAAGATAAGACTTCGACAAGGAAAAGGGATACGACGCCCCGACCCGGGTACTTCTAAGTTCCTGTAGCTAGCGCACCTATCATAGAAACCTGCAGAATACATCTCCATTATGAATCCCATTGCAGCTCCCCTCTCTTACCAGACGGACAAGAGGTAGGTATCAAGGCACGGATGTCAAATTCATCTTTGCAGCACACCAAACCTGCGCTGTACTGTTAACGTGTTCCCAAAAGAGACCAACCGCATTCGTTATGAGGTTTTCTCCATCTATGCTGGTTGATACTGTCTGGGTCTTAGTCCTTACCACCCGGGTAGGGTCACGGGTCTGTTGGTACAAGAGAATGGATAGCGTAGAAGATAGACCCCTTAGTTCCTAGGCCCCTTTGTCCTGGCTTCTTGTATACACTTACCTGGAGCTTGGTAGCCCCCTTCAGATCATAGCTCTTCACGCAACAACAGATGTTTCTCTATTTTATGGTTAGCCTTGCGACATATGCCAAGCATAAGGACCTCGTTGATTGCTCGATTGCAGTTCACTGTTAATAGAAGTTTCAGGATCCTGAGGTAGAGGGGGGATAGGGTAGACCTCTTTGTTCTCGCCCCATATGTATGCCCGAAGCTGATGTTAGCCGTAGACTTCATTGCTTTTTGTGCTACAAGATAATCGCGTCCCCCATGGTGTAGTTGGCCTCATACCAGTTTATTACTTACCCCCTTTTGCGGGGCATTGTTAAAGCTAAGGAGCAGCTGGGTTGCCGAATACCTCAACGAGAATCAAGTTAGGGGATGCAGAGAGACGCATTTGAAAATCATTAATTCAATGATATGTGTTGGGGTCAGTGAATGATGGTCGGATGATGCTTGGGTGTAATTACGGTAGCTCCTCTTTGTTTTGCCACAACTGTGACGATACAAAAGCCAGACGAGCTTCGGGTGCGGGGGTTATGCCAACCAAGATGCGCAAATCGCAGATCGGGCGGCAGAGCATGATATATTCATGCAGCCAACGCAATGCGATATCTTGTTGAGTACACCTCAACCGGAGCGTGGCTATGTATCATCATGTTGAACGAAGGCACCTTGGGATCAACGCCACAATGCCGCCCAGGTGTACTGTATATAGAATTGATTGGACGCCATGGACGCCACTACCTGACTGGAGGCTTGTGTTCGAATTCGTATTCCTTGTCTTATCTTGTGCCGCATGTGCACATATCCGATGGCCATGATATGATGGGTTCGGATCTCAACCCCAGTATAGAACATGGCAAACTCCGAGTTTCAAGCTTGTCGCGATTACAGTCTCTCGGTCAAACTGGCGCCTATTAAGGACCGAAACCGCTGGTAATAACTTGCGAGGATACCCTCTCAAGACTAAAGGAAGCCATTCCGTGCGCAACGTGCGCAACCCCTCCGTGGCTTTCGCCATCTTCCCTTGTTGTATTTTAGGATTCATTCATATACAAGGCTGGCCACAGCTCTTTGTAGCCCCCCAGCCCCCTCAGGTAGAATTTCTGTGTCGACGCCTCTTGGGCAGGGGTACAAAGTTTTTGACCATTTATGCATACGGACTCCTTCCTGGCGACAGTCAAAGGATGGTGATGTGGCACTCCTTGTCAAGAGTTTATCAAAATATCGGTCTCCCTAACAATTAAGCTCGGCGCGATGATTCGCCACCGGGGAGGTTAGTAGATGTGACCAAGGAACTGCCCCTTTTGAGACGGCGAGCTTTCGTGATTCCAGTCAGAGGGAAGTGAGATGGCCGAGTGTTTAGAGGCGCGAGAGCACCGCGCGAGGTGGATTACAATGCCATGCCAGCAATATACTCCCATTACAACGAGCTGACGGACGAAAAGCTGAAGCTCACTCATTAAATAATGGATAAAGCTAGGAGTTTTTATTATTGGCTGATAAGGAGCTGCATAATGAGCACACACAAGATGCATCGCTCAGACCTGCACTATCTCCACATATATACTAAGACATGATGCGCCTCCACAGAGGGAATGTGACGTAGCCAGCAAGTCCGATAGCAGAGAAAATGCCGATCCAGATTTGCAAGGTCTTGAGGAGAATAGTCGTGGCATACTTATCAGCTGCTTCGGCGTCATTCGCTCTGGGGAATGGTTCGTCGGGAATGGGCACGCCTAGGAACTGGCATAAAGGGGCCCAGCCTTGGCTTAAGTCCATCTCGAGAAGCTGGTCCTTGGGAACCAGAGATCTAACCTTGTCATGGTGAGCTGTTAGGATATCTACGAGTACGAAGTGGTTAGCAACAGACTTGTGTAGGACAGGACTCCGAATAAGACCTACGAGGGCCACCCCATTGAATGAGGTCAGTCGGACTGACGTCCTTCTTCACATCCATGCCAGCGAGCCGCAAGCTCGAACGGCAGTATACGCTTGCGAATGTTGGGATGTATCTCCATCCCGGGATAGGAGCAACTACAGCAGCGAGCCACCAAGGCGTGGTTCTGGTGGTCAGAGCTGCTATGCTATTCCACCACTTCTCCGGGTCCCTACGGACCAATACGACCTTGGCGTCCGGGTACAATTCCATCATCTCCGGCATAAAGTCGGCCGGGGGCAGATCTGCAGTCGCTACGAATCCAGCGGTCGCCTTTTGGACCAACTTCAGAGTTTGTTCTTTGTTGCCCGCCTCTCTGGCCTCGTATGCTTTAATCCACGTAGAGCAGTAATCTAGGATACCATCATCAGTTCGGTGCCAGCAGTTTGTTCGTACCGAATCTTACCATCATCGCGTATTAAAATTTGCGTGCCACCGTGGAGCACGGGGCCATCTAGCAACTTTTCCAGGGCCATAGAGATTGACACGGTCCCCGTTCGCGAATATCCCGCTGAGATCACTTGGACCTTTCGCGAGGGGTCTGTTGGTATAGAAGCAACGCCGCCCATGATCGAAACAGTTGAATCACAAAGCTGAACCCTAGTGTACGGTGTTTAGTTGCAAGAAGTAGATCCGACTCGCGACCAATATAAATATAGGGCGCGAGGAAAGTGCATCCATCAATGTAAGGGACAAGGAACGCCCTTGTTAGGTTTTCAGCGCCGTTTGGAAGTTACTATGTACCTAGGTAATGATCTATCATGTATGTGACTGTGTCTGTGTGTCTAATTTAGTATATAATGTAGTGTAACGCCGGGCTTACGACAACGCCGATATCACAAAGTGGTTTAAAGGGGAAAGGGGGTGGTTGGTTACACAGCAGCCAGCTTAAAACAGCAACTGATCAATGAAAGTGATTACAGACTTAAAACTGACGATACCTAGGGCAATAAATGCTCCACACGAGATTGCCAACATAACTTAGTAGCACAGCCTCCAGGTAAGTCCGGAGATCGTGTGACAGTGAAGTGTCACTCCTTGCTCTTTCCACAGTACGACTGTACGAGGAAATGGCCTTTATGATCTCTTCATGGCAGATCTCTCGAGCTTCCTTCTCCCCGACTGACCGTTCTCTCATGATGACCCAAATAGCGTTGAAAACATAGTCTTGGCCAGCTCGAGCAGCACCATTTCGTTCTTTGTCCCACGAATATAAATCGTTCACGAGCCCCACTGCCACGTAGGCAGGCCTGGCTAATCTCATACATAAATCCATCTCTTCAGGCGGAATAGTAAGGGCCATCCCAAAAGTCAGTGTACCAAACCAGATCCTAAAAACGTAAGCGTCATATACACGTCTAGTTTGCGCGTTTTGAGACTCACAGCTCGCCAGCATCAACCGCTCGCGCTGGTATATACTGATCCAAAGTTTCAAATGGCAATGATCTTGTCCGAGCCGCTGTCTGAACATATTGTGCCCATGCCTTCATTGAAGTAATTGCTCGATCGCGGTCTATTTCCATCATCTCAGAGAGAAGCTTCGCCTGGAGCTGTTTCTCGGGGCGCGTTTTGCTGTCGGTCTTGGAGTCGAGCACGCCAGATCCAAATGTCTCCAGAAACTCGACAGTCTTTCCGAGATCATTTTTCAAGTCAAAACTCTCCATGCCATCTGTTTTTCTGTCAGTCGTTAGTGCACGACTGTTCATTTCATGGGAAATGAATACCGTCGTAGAGGAATGCAAATTCATTTGCGTAGGAAACGAGCTCGAGTCTGTCGGGTAGGCACTCCGGAACTGTGATGCAAACGAAGTTGTAAGGGTTTCCAAGCCCACCATGGAAGCCATTAACAGATTCTACAGAGTTGTTCCAGTCTCTTTGAGCTCGTAGGGTGCCTTTGACCTCCTTTTCTTGGTCTTTATGCATGCGAAGTGCGATACCATAATCAAGTCCCTCTGTCTGGTAGGTACGAGGATCAACTTCTTCAGAGTAATCGAACTTCATCTTCTAAAGTTGCCTAAGAGGTAAGTAGCTGGGCAGGCTAGGTACCTACAGAAGCAGCGGTACTGAAATATTAATATGTACTATCGCCGGTGTCAGCAGAGGCATCGGCCGGATTAAAACACACGTCCAGCTGTCAGTTTACCCCGAGCCCTCCACATATGCAAGTGACATTCAACAAGTCGACTCAACCAATCATGGCGATCGTGAAGTTCTCCATGTATGATACGGTCGTCTCAGTCTTGACTCATCGGCGCGGGTGAGACAAGGCTCGCAGTTCTTGCCCAAAGAAGAATCCGACATATAAATTTACAATATAATTCATATGTAGCTGTAACCACATTTAGTAATACTATTAATAGTCGAAAGATATTACAAATTCCTTCCAACGTCTTATTGTATCCACCCATCAACCCCTATACACTCAACAAACCTTTCAGCATTCAGAATGGCTTTACAATATGATTATGGCTTCATAGCAACGGCATTAGGATCCTTGTTCCTAGCCCAATGCGTATGGTTCGCCTTCCTTGTCTTCTACCGCCTCTACTTCTCGCCCATCTCTGGTTTTCCCGGGCCCCGGATCGCTGCTGCAACTGGTTGGTATGAATTTTATTACCAGTATTGGCTCAACGGCAAGTATATATATGAGATCGAGAAGATGCACAAAAAATACGGTAAATAAAGCTCACTCAACACGCTGGCGCTGCACGGTCTTGGAAGGCAGCTAAAGACGTCAGGCCCCATTGTACGAGTCAACCCGACAGAACTTTCCATACAAGATCCCGAGTTCTATAATGAGTTATATGTCACAGAGAACAAACGACGGACTGACCACTATGATAACTTTGGCAAGGGAATCGGCTTTGAGAGTTAGCAAGTTCATATTGGATCCGCATCTGGCTATTGACATTTTATATAGATTCCCACTTGTTTACCAAGGAACACGACCTCCATCGGCTAAGACGAAGGGCCTTAGAACCATTTTTCTCCAAAATGGGAGTCAGTCGCTTACTCCCAGTGATCGCAGAGGTGGCTCTGCATTTGGAATCACGACTCAGAGAATTTTCTGGTACCAACACAGTCATTCGACTGGACCACGCTTTCTCCGCCTACGCAGGCGATGTCGTCGGAAGAATGTGTCTCGATACTAAAGATCGCAATGACCGATTCTTAAGCGATCCTGAGTTCTCGCCAGACTGGTTTGTGCCCCGCCTTGAAAGATATCAAGGACGATGTTGAACGCGCGTCCAGGTTCAATGCTATGCTCTTTATTATACGCTCCATACCGCTTGCCACGGCTTTTCCAACACTTGTCTGGTAAGCTGATAACTATAACTGCCGGGCCGTGTCTGGTATGAGATCTTGTCTAACATAGCGGCAGGATCATAAGCTTCATCCCAGAACGATTGTTGTTACTAGCATATCCCCGCGGCCAGGGGTTGCGCAAACTCAGGCAGGTCAGCAGAACTACTGTCGGCACTTAGAGGATTACTAAAGATTGAAATATAACACAGAAAGCAAAAGAAAATGTCCGCAGAGCCCTCGCCAGTGATTTCATCCAAGACGAGAATATTACGTCTCTTTTCCACCATGTTGCATGTGGCGATATGCCGGAGTCTGAGAAGTCCGAAAAACGCCTCGTAATGGAGGCTCAGTTAATATTGGCTGGAGGCACCTGGACCAGCGGTCGTACAATTGGGGTTGCCTCTTACTACATTTTATCAAGACCCCAACTAAGAATGAGAGTCGAAACAGAGCTTAAAGAACTCATGGCCTCTTGGCCGCAAACCATGCTGACATTAGCAGAGCTAGATGGGCTAGTGCTCCTACAGGCTATCATCAAAGAGTCTTTGCGGTAGGTTACTCGTCCCCCCTTTTGATAGACGGATAACCTTTTCTCAACCCCGAGGAATAGTATTAGCTACGGTGTGATGCATCGATTACCCCGAATTTCACCTGATGTTCCGATTCGATACAAACAATATACCATTCCCACCGGGGTACGTCATCTTGCACACTTTTCACTGTTCAGATCCACATCTAACTAGGTACTCTGTAGGTTCCAGTGGGAATGTCATCGTATCTTATGCATACAGATCCAACTGTCTATGAATCACCATTTGAGTTTGTACCTGAGCGTTGGATGGGCGAAACTGATTCGACGATGAGCCGAAACTATGTGCCGTTCGGCAGAGGCTCAAGGAACTGTCTTGGTCTCCAGTAAGATGTCTTCCTACATGAAACCTTACCCCCCAAGGTATCAAGTATATATACAATCAAATTAATATGCTAATGTTATCATCCGTAGCTTGGCAATGGCTGAGATAGCTTACGCCCTGTCCGTGCTTTTCCGTCCCAATGGTCCGAATCTGAAACTTTTTGAGACAGACGAAAGCGACGTACAGCAGACTCACGACTTCATGGTGTCAACAGCTAAGCTAGACAGTAATGGAGTCCGTGCCCTCGTTCTTTAGTTACGGTGCCTAGGTAGTCAATACTTCTTTTACCACTTAAAATATGATATTAATAGGCCTTGTGACACAGTCGTATAGTTGCCAAATGGAAAGGGAAGATCCTTCGATTGTTGTACGATCAGGATCCGGCTCCTGCGTTGGTGTGGTAGCGCAAGGACTACACCGGTCAGCCACCCCGATGCCCACTGTGCAACTAATATCGAGCAGGATACTGTCATATGCATGTCTTGCATGTCTCTATCGGACGCATAAGGATGTGGCGTTGAAGATAAGGGGGCCGCCAACTCAAGAGTCCGCAGATCACGCGGTCTCCTTAATAGCCGATATACCTTCTCGTAGTATTCCGACCACCCAAGAGCTTTCTGGCTATCCCATCTTATGGTACTAGAATTTTCAAAGACATCATGTCATCACAGTGGTCGCAAGGTGTCGTGCCGCCTCCCCCAGGGGTCAGCCCCAACTTCGTCGACCCCCCTAACCAGCTGAAGAAGAATATCGCAATTCATACCGTCTTTCTCTCTCTGACTACGTTGTCTGTCATTATGAGGATATACACTCGTCTTCATATTTCCCGGGTGAAGCTAGGAGCTGATGATTGTAGGTCTATTTACTCTGTGGTTCTAACTTATTCTCCGAGCAGTTACTAATATATTAGATGATAGATATCTGCCTTTTTGCATATGCAAGCCGCTCCCAAACGTCGAGATCTTAAGTACATGAGCTGATTTTGGCTTAAAAGTGCGCTACGGCGACGTGGTCAGGGCTGTTGCTCGAGTGTATGTTGTTGAGTTCGTGATCAACCACCCAGGCTACCCGCTAACTCAGTTAAAGGTTTCCAGTGGGGAATTGGCCGCCACATATGGAATGAACCGGCACTCTGGCTTGTCTCAGCCCTGAAGGTCCGTCTTCAATGTGCCTATTTGGGGAACCATCGAGGATAGTGCTAATAAATATCGCCTAGTTCCAAACTATTGCAGCTCAGATATACCTCGTGGCAGCTACCGCTATTAAACTGAGCCTTCTGTTCTTATACCGTCGTATATTCACTTTGCAGAAGAAAGCAAGGCTCTTTGTCAACGGCGGCATTGTCGTTGTTTTTCTTGTGAACGTGGCACTCCTGCTTGCTATCATTTTCTTCTGCGTACCAGTGCAGAAGGCGTGGGATAACTCTATTGACGGTCGATGCTCGGATCCTGCTCCTGTCTCCTATTTGAGTGGTGCGTGGAATGCCGCTGTGGACATCTACGTCCTTGTCCTTCCCATCCCTCTCCTCTTGGGCTTGAATATGGGTCCGAGACGAAAGCTAAGACTTGGTGCCGTCTTTGGGATTGGTATCTTGTAAGTTATACTCGACAACCCGTCCGTCATTTCAATATTCCCAAGATACACACGCTAATAAGATTTTGCCTCCAGTGCGTGTGTTGCTAGTCTTGTTCGATTAGGAATGACACCACTCTTACAAAGCGATTGGGACTCAACTTATAATATTGCTGAAGTCTCTGTGTGGGCGTAAGTCTCCTTATGAGAAATCTGATGGGTACGAAGATCTAACAGTCACCTAGGACACTTGAGATAAACGTCGGACTTACCTGCTCTTGTCTCATGTTATTGCCAGCATTCCTAAAGCACCACATACCGGAGTCTACTAAGTCATACTTGCGTTCTCTATCGCTTAACAAATTACGATCTGGAAAAAGCTCACTTAATAAAAACGTACCTCAGTGGCAAAGTTACCAACATAAGGTGGGCTCGGATAATCAGAACCTTGTCTAGTCGAAAAGGGAAAGCTATTAAATCATTAAAATGAATACCTTTTTGCTAGAAATGATTCGCGTATTAATAAGCCAAGAAAGTAATAATACTTGTTATTTCTTTGTCTATTTACTCCCTTATTGTTTTTCCCCTCTAAAGGAAACGAGGCTTAGATCCCTAAGGTTATTCTATGCTGGGTATGCTACGAAATTTTGAATTAATTCAACCCATTTGAATCTCCGAGCATGGTAGGTACCTTTCCCCACAGGACAAGAAATGTACTGGAATATAGTAGTAAAACAATACACGTTAATATCACAAGTTGATTTCTTTTAAACTTTTAGTGTCAGTCAGAGTGTCTGGTAGGTACCTGGGTAAGCAATGAACAAAGGAAATATTAAGTAGAACTATCAAACTCCCTTTGACTAGGCCAATTACAGGATCATTCCGCGATAATAGTACACGTCAAATACCGTTTACGGCCGAGTATCTATACTCACAATTAGACACTAATCCCTTTGCTTATCTCACTTCTGGCTTCCTTCTTCCCCCAATGTCTAACCATACGCTCGCTGTCCAGGCGATGTTCAGTTTCAAGCTTTCGGTTCATATCAGCGTGCCTGATGAACACCAGGCAAATGAAAAGGGTGACGATTGAGATAGCCAGCCAAGTAGCAACCAGGGAATTGTACCGGCTCTTTCAATCTCCCCCTTCCCCAATCGCCTTCTTTGGAACCAGTTATTGTCACCACTGCCGCTATCGCTATTATTACCACAGATCTAAATAATAACTATGATATTATATAAGCCATCTAT
>JAOWAP010000058.1:0-10423 GCA_028565235.1 Hypoxylon lenormandii
CGGCAACGGAGTCATTTATCAAGTTCCCTAGGGGCCTTTTGTACCCTTGTGTACTAAATCTCCTTCGTAATGAGATCTGTTTAGTCCATATCATTAAGTTACCAGCTCAAGCTAGTGGTATTTCATACTATAGCGAAGCAAGTCGGTTAAAATTAAATCGATAAATCGCTAGTCTTCATTGATGAGAATAATGATTATAGTGGTGTATCGACGTTGTGCTGGAGTTTATTAGATCATAGAAAATGGCAAGGGCCTTACCTCCAGAGTATGTAACTGAAGCGAGAATGCATAACTGCTAAGATTTGTAGAAACTTATATTCGGAGTGCTATTTGGGAATTCTGCTCGAGTCTGGAGAAATATACCTGGGTAATGGCTACCTGGGTACCCTTCACTTAACATCATCTACTTACTTACATGGGTTTACCTGATGTAGATATCCAAGTATGTCTCCGAGATGCGAGATGCGTAGTTGTTTGGGTATCTTGGAAGGTACCTACATGTGGGTGGTTGTCCGAGTTAATCACTCCTAGATGCGTGCCTCCCCTAGAAGTTTGTCGTTGCCACAGTTAGCGTACTCTCTCGCGCACTCTCGCGCACTCTCGTACTTTCCTACGGCGTGCCTTCCTAACGCACATATCAACAACCCTAAGCGAGTGTAGACACGTGTTTTCTCTCCTTATCATTTGGCCACCAAGGTTCTGTCTTTTTTTTTTTTTTTTCCTTTTCGCGTTGAGCTTCTTCCGCCTCAAATTTCTTTCTACTGCCCTACCTCAGGTACATACATCTAGGAAGATCTCCTCGCAGCAACTCTTTTCTGCAAACTTAAGCCAATCCATCTCAGAATTGACTTCGCACTAGATTCATGTTCGTTTCTTACGTGCCTTAGCCTCTTCTACTGCAGCAATCAACCTACCTCGTTCTACACAGCAGTCTCTTTCCTTCATTGGAAATTCCCTTAAACGACCTGTTCATACTGACGTCGTTAATCATTCTACTTCCTAACTTTATCTATCATGGTGCTCACTACAGAAGCAGCGTCTTTAGCCTCCCTAATGGAGAGCCTGAAGTGCCAAGAATCCGAGGCTGGAACCAAGAAGGGCATCACCAATGTGCCTGCTGAGATAGTCCTTGAAATTTGCCAGTACCTCCCTCAGTCCGACAAATTTCGACTCGCTTTGGCCTGTAGCCACTTCACCGTCCCTGCCATCGCTGCGCTGCACGACCAAGATGCCCAGGAGGACAACAACGCTCTATTCTGGGCTGCTTCTCGGAACCACGATCGAATGCTCTGCCAAATTCTAACCCAGAGACCCGAGCTGGTGAACCGTCACTTCCAGGAAGACCATCTTTACCCTCGTGGCCGTTACGCGATCAGAACCGGCAAGTTCATGACACCTCTCACGACTGCCATCAGATTTCGTCGCCCCGAGTCTCTAGAGGTCCTCCTCACCTTTGGTGCCGATGTGAATCTCCCCGACCAGGCGCCGATTGTTAGTGCTAGACACACCAAAATATGGAGTCCCATCCATTGGGCACTGGGCGTCGTCAAAGCCGGAGAAGGCTTCGACACCTTGGTGTCTCTATTAGTTAAGCATGGCGTCGATCTCAACGCATCCCCCAGTCCGGTCGAGAAGGGCAGCGAATCCGTTA
Source organism: Hypoxylon lenormandii (assembly GCA_028565235.1). NCBI lineage: Eukaryota > Fungi > Ascomycota > Sordariomycetes > Xylariales > Hypoxylaceae > Hypoxylon > Hypoxylon lenormandii. The sequence goes on from JAOWAP010000058.1 coordinate 1,652, forward strand.
CTTTCGATACATTTCGCCTCAACCCCCAAGAGCTAGCACCTCTATTCAGCCAACTGAACTTCGTTCATCCCCATTCCGTATCGGATGAGGCAAACCGATCATCTGCGACCGAATTCCACAATGATCTGATTGGGCTCATCAATAGTCGGAAGAGTAACATCATGTCGCTTTTGAAATTCGGTGCCGACCCTAATTTCCGCGAGGAGAACATATCTTGTACGCCCATCTTCTACGTCGCTCTCGGCTTGAGGGATTACAGACCCGACTTCTATGTCAAGGATTCGCGAATCTGGCAGAGCTATGACGTCGAAGAGCAGTACAAGGATATCATCATCCCCACCGCTTTGGGTTACTTGGACCTTCTCACTCAGCACGGAGGCGATGCCACTATCTCCTGCCAAGGTACCACAGCGTTGCATATAGTATGCCAACGTCTCGAAGAGTATGAAGTTGTCGTCAATTACCTTTTGAAAGCAGGCATCAATATCAACGCTACCGACGAACGTGGCCGTACTCCCCTCTTCGAGCTCATGGTGCGACCCACCAGCGACCTACATGTCCTTCGCTGCTTTATCCAGAAGGGCGTCAACGTTAACCATCAAGATAATGAAGGCTGCACTCCGCTTCACATCCTCGTCAAGTCCCATGGCAGCCAAGAAAGACTCCGGCGGACTATCCTGGTACTGCTCGAATACGGGGCCGACGCTTCGATCAAGAACAACGCTAATCAAACTGCAACGGACGTCGCAGTAGCACGTCGCGTCAAGCTTTGGCCAGAGATCATTGATACGCTGAGAAGTGCCGAAAACCGTGCTACACGCCGCAAGAACGGAGTGAAATCAGGTGGTGGACGCAAAGGCGGACGTCGTCGTCGTGACCGTAGCCGTGGACACTCTGGCCAGCACGATGGCAAAACAACGCAAGAATAAGAATTCCATGAGGTGAAGGTGGCTGCTCTTGCCGAGTGTGCTAATCTAGGTATGATGGATTGGACGGGCCCCTCTACTGGATTAGAGGAACGACTTGGCTCTGTCCTTTCTTTCCTCTCCTCGTATCTTACAAGATTAGCTTGTAACCGCTATCGAGAACGAGAGGCCTTGCTATATAACAGAGGACATTTGTAACGGTACAAGCAAGTTCACCGTCCCTCCATGCACGAGTAGTTTGCTATTTCTCATACCCACCAAGAGGTCGATAGATGGCAATAAAAATATGAATTGAAAAGTCCAAGTCCCTACGATCCTGTGAAAATTTTATCTGCGTCCTGGTGACATATTATTTGATCGCTGAGATAACTAGTCAGTCAGGCTTTGTAGTATCTTGTCTACCCAGGAGGTACATTATCTGTGGAAGAACTGGCCCAAGTCTCGCTCTCGTGAGATTCCCGCATCCTATAATATCCCATAGAATATACTTCGATAATCATCGAGTCGTTAGGTCCTACATCTTATTCTATATCGTAGAAGCTTTCCAATACGCGAACGGCTCAGGACTTGAGACGTACCGTTTTTGAGAGTCCACGGCTGTGAACTTAGTCATTCGTCCAAGTCCGTTATTCTTCATGAAGCTATTACCAACTACTCCGTATCTTCAGGTCTAGCGTGCATTTCTATCTTATGATTTGTGTCATGTCATTATGGTCGACTTTGAATCAGGGTATACGGACTCGGCTGTGTCCTGTGGTGACCAACGACGATATGGACGAAGAAAATAGGCCAGGTCAACGTTTGGGATACCGTATATATATGAATACAAAAATAATATTGTTTTGGGCATTCCGTTTTCGAATATACAGCTGTTGATGGCGCTCGACGTATTGGACTGCTCCAGGTCTTGTTTGAAGGGGTAGGAACATTATCGATGGGATGACTCTTGAGATGCGAAGACATGGCTTGAGAGACGGGGAATCAGGTCTAAAGTATGGAGGTCTGGGTCGATGAGGTTGCTGTCGATCGATTAGATGTCGGCTCGAATTACGAGGAACTATTGTGATATGGCCTATTTACATTTAGTCGTAGGGTTTTAGTATTGTACCATCTACACATACAAGTTTACAGGGTTTGAGATGCCTTTCCTCATGTACCTTACCTACCCACATACCTAGGAAAGGTATGTACGGTAGTCAAGCTAAGACCCCCAGCTCTTCCTCGAAGGATAACCGTCAGTCTTCAATCTTGATGGTCTATACAGGAAGTGACGCCGAGGATAAGAATCTCCATTCAAGCACCTACTTGCTACAAATAGACACATAAGTAGGTGGCCTTTCTTGCGCTCTCCACCCAGGTGTTTCCTAGGCGTATAATAGCAACCAACAATCTACAGCATCACGCGAAACGTCTATATACCAAAGGCGCCTAGGTATCTAGTCTGTTAGCAGATATATACCTACCTCTAAAGGACAGACGTATCCATCTCCGCGAGGCAAGGTATCTATGCGAATGAAGTAGTAAGGTACGATAACCTAGGTGCGGAGCGAGTCTTCCTATTCCTTGTTTCCTCTTCTAATTCTTAGCAGGAACCTGCGAGACGAATTCGAATTCACCAAGATTCTTATCCGGGAAAGCAGCTCCCTGCCTATTTTATTCAGTTCAACTTTCCTAGCCTCCGTCACGGAAATACACATCCGTCCGAAAGATCTCACTCCTCGATAAATTGCCATTAGCCTTTACCTTTGTCTCGGTGTCTCATCTCGTCTTCCACCTCAAGATGGCAACACGCCTAGCACTTGCCGGCTTTAGTTCCGATGGACAGCAATTTAGCTACAAAAGGAGCCGATCCACCAAATATACTATATCGAGTGGCCTTCCGATCGTCCAATACCACAAGTCCGTAACCGGAAAGGAGTTCGAAGACATGCTAAAAAAGTCCTGTGGCAAGAAGTACGACAATGCCGAGCCTGAGTATGATAAGGGCACCATGGAGACATTAGCGGGCACATACGGCTGGCAGTCCTTCTGGAAGCTTATGCTATACGTTTTCGGGTGCAGCCCTTGGGATCTAGAAACGTGGGGTCTCAGACTGAGCCTAACGGAGAAAGAGAAGACGGTCAAACTGCTTGGGCGTCTGCTGCCACATCCAGTGTGGGAATGCAGAGTGGACATCTTGCGCTTTGTGTTGCAAAAGACAATTCTCTACAGGTACGGGTCAAACCTGGAGCCGCTGGGGCCTTTAGCACCAGGCATCGCGAAGGGCGTAGTCAAGGCAAAGCCGCGGAATGCACTAGACGCAGCACTGGCGATGTGGGAAGAGAGTAATCCGCGGACTAATCATAACATTGATCAACTCCTCACGGAAATTTCCAAGAAGGCTGCTGCGTCCAAGTCAAAGCCCAAATCGGCCAACCTACTTATCCTGGAGCCTGGAGATGTCGTCGTCGTGAGCGAAGCCCTAGATACGCTCCAGGCCTACACGGTTGATCAGTACTGGGATTCCTTCGTGCGACACCAGTCAAACTGGCCTGGCGGTATGGCTCCCTCTGATGTAGAAACAATCATTCGTTGGGATGGACTCAGCCTATTTGAAAAGCAAGTGAGATTGATCTTGAATGCACCCGACATACCACCCAGAGAGAGAGAGGATAATGAGGATTTGCAGTATTGGGAGAGTTGGAGCTGTGACCCTCGAGCTGCAAAACTAGTAAATTGGGGCAACGAAAAAGATATAAGTGATAGCGATTATTAGCTGGGTGGTTGGCTCGACGATTGAGATTCAATCCTTTCTTCGTAAGGGCGCTACGGAGATATACAAGCTAGGCGTTGTATTTAGCATGACTATACGCAGGTGATTTTTTAAAAAGAGACCTCAAATTATATTCTCCGCAAAAATCACTACTATCACTTAGATGACTCGGGACACTAAGCTTGCTGTTTCCGAATCGACGAGAATGATGCTACTCTCGTCTTTCCCATGAGGACACCTCACACTAATGGATCCAGTTCGACCGTATAGCTTGAACGCCAACATAGCTACGAATATTTGAGCATTACTGAGAGAGAAGGTTTGGCGTTCTGCACTAGCATTTCAAAATATACTTGATGCCATTGTCCCGCTGCCGCGGACGGCTTGAGTGCATCATCATTCCCACAAAATGCGTCGTAATTGGTGCCTGACGGGTCACTCGAGCCATCTGACTCTCCTGGGTGCGCTACCCACACGAAGGCGTCAAGTCTCTCGTCTCCGGTCTGCGACGTGGATCGAGGTCCAAGGCCGGCACCGTTGACATTACACCAGTCATCCCAGCTCCATCGAAGACCGGACACACCATTTCGGCTCGTATCCATGATTCCATGCGCTGATCTTGACGGTAGCCCGTTCTTCTGTAGGGCGTCGGAGAGGATGCGCACGAACTGCTGCTCGTTCTGCGGCCTGGTGTACCGCGAATCGTCCGCGGGGACGAACTCGCCAGGCAACAGATCCCTCGAGGACGACGATCAGTTTTGGCCTCCCATCTATTGAAACGCGAATCGAGGTAAATGTGAGATGAGTGGCTTACCAGGCGTTGTAATTAGCCAAATTGGTGGCGAAACCCCTGAATTGAGATGGGCTCCCCGCTGCCTCGAAGATATCTACGATCTCCTTGGCGGCAACGTCGCGCTGGCGGTCCCAGTCCATCGAGTTGCTGTTGCCAACATCGATATATGTGACCACGTTGGGGAGGTTCAGCGCTTTGAGGGCATAGGGGACATTCTCGCGGTAGCTCTTGGCGAGATCATCGCCTATGCTGGTGTCGTTAAAGTAGCCCGGGAATGCGCGCGGCTCTATGATCACGGCGAATGCCGTATTAGGTGATGATCTGATAACTTCTGCGATTGCTATTGATTGCATTAGCCATATGCGTAGTCAGAGTACCATTAAGACTTACAGTCGATAAAGGAGGTTTGATATTGAACTAGAGTTCCCTCGTCTAGCTCAAGGCTTCGCACCGCCTTGGATCCCTTGTAAGGGAGACTGTCTAGGACTAATCCTAAGATATGATCGCATGGCACTGCGTCGGCCTCTTTCGCGAGATCCGCCATGTCATTCGTCGTCTTTCTAGCGAGCTCGTCAGATCCAGCCATGCAATTCGAGTCAATACCCGATCCCTACATCCACATGAATGTCCCGACACCAGCCACCATGGCTGCCTTTTCACGGAGCTGCACATCATCGATGGCTTCAAGGGCTTGTTCAACTTCGCTGCGGTAGTAGGAAGTCGGGTAGAGAGCGTGGTCCTTCCATACATTCGTCTCAGCGTCCAGCACGGCGGGCGTGGAACAGGCACCAGAATTATCCCAAAACGAAGGCCTCGAGTCTTCTCCTTGCGCTTCGCTAGTCAGCACTGTAGCAATTGCTAAGATGCTAGTCAGTTCCGTTCGGGGTTTCATGGCGTCTGGTGATTAGCATTCGATGCTATCTCGGTTCACGTTAGCGAGGGTGCTTGAAGCTACCTAAGGGGTTTTTTTATATCTGTTAAGAATACCATGATCACTGAAACCACTGTATGGCCTCCATGGTTAGAACAGCCTTTTGGTATACGATATGTGCATGATAGATTATTTATTTGAGTACCAGGTAGGTAGGTATTTTAGCCTGATGTGTGTCGTTCTCAATTGAGGATTCCATGAAGCCCGATTTGACAAAACTGTGTGGCTCGACCACTATGCGTGCGCATGCGAAAGATACTTGGACTGAAAGAATATGATATATATACATATTGAAAATTAGCTTAGCAGCCGTATTAAAGGTACGATATTTCTCTGTTGATGGTTACTTAAGCTTGTTGGTCAAATAGAATATCAGCAGATACTACACGTAACAGCTTCAGCTCGGTAAGAGCCGTATGCTAGCTACCTACTCTGCTGTAGCATAGTCAAAATGTAGCTGCCTTTTCTAACTGATCGGAAAATTGAAGTTGTTGAATACTTCTAACAATATGGTTTCGTTGGCGATGCTCGGGGTAAAATCCAAATCTCGAGTGAGTAGGATTACCCATAAGGGGTCCCCCTCTGCATGGGAAGATGGATGGAAAGCCATTGCTAACTTGACACTTCTGTAGTCGATATAAGAATGATCTCAGACGCATTGTCATAGACATTTCTCTAATACATAGAATAATTCAGAAGTGGAGTTAGGATGGTCCAAAGACTATCCCCTTTAACGACGGCTGAAGCACGGCTTCAATACGGACAGTCGGAGATAATGGTTCACCGTGCTCGGCATGTTGAGATGTTGAGACAGCGATGTGGCCCCTTTAACAGCTGAGTCTGGACATAAATGTGGAACTACTAGGCATATCTTAGGAATCTTTGGCTGTATCCAGCTGAAGATTGATGATGGATCGTGTGGAGCTTAGCGATTCTAACGCCAAGATCGAGAACGAGCCTTACGAGATATTGCCTAGCCACACCATGCTAAAGAGCGGCTATGACCGACTAAGCTTCTAACAGACGGCTTTCTTGGGGATGAAATGGGGAGCAAGATATGAGGCTGTTAGGAGGTACCTTGACGTCTGGATGTCCAGCGATTTGTATCGAGGGAATAGAGGAGAAGAGTTAAGAGTATATACCTTAGGTACCTTATATCTGGTTTGTGCAAACAATGCCAAGATATGCATAACTCCATTTAGGCAGGTAATTCGCCTCCACGATCCAACAGTGGTCCGAAGCGGGAGGGGGTTGAGGGGGTGAGCTGACAAGCACAGACAAGAACGGTTCGCGCGGTTTCCGGAATAAGAAGCTGGCAACAATTAAACCATGTTCATAATTAAACCATGCTCGATCACGGATATTATTGCCAATTCTTCAACCGTTTTTTCGTACGTATAATCGGGAATTAATATGGTGCCGCACCAAGACCGGATCGTCCCGCCTGCATAGTACAACTCTACTACTACTGCTACTTTATTCAAACGAAAGGACACTGCGTCTACATAGTAGAAAATACATATGTCATGACTAAACCGTACATATTTCGCGACCATGCTTTGAACAACTTCAGCATCGCGACGCGACTATGTATGTAACAGGTGGCCTGGCGTACCTGAATTACATCCTCATGCGTGCGCCACGCATGCAAGCCAACTACATAACAGCCGCGAGGTAACAATCGCGGGGTCAAACATGGCTACAATCTGGTCGGTTATAGCTTATCAACTTATATCTTAGGTACCTAGTACTTGGGCGGGTTGTGCTGATATTCGCGGCAAAGTACATCTCGTGTCCTATTCGTCGGCAGCTCTAACTGGTTATTCGCGGGGAAGTACATAGTGAAAGCTGAGAAGTTATGCATATCGCTCTCAATCCTCGCTAGACTACGGTCCGAGAAGCTGGATATGTCAGGGGTCGCTACATGGTTGGAACAGGTAGCCCTCGCACAATTCGCACAATTCGGGTTCGGACGGTCGGGCGGTCGGCTTCGTACATAGTAGAAACCTGTGCCGACATGCTCCCCGACCTCCCCCCTTGTTGTTTTCGCCAGCGACGACCAATCGAATGTTACTCGCGACATCGCGTTCGAGTGAAAGCGAAGTACGACCACGACCGGGATCAGCGCAATATCCTCTATACTAGCTTGTCGACAAATTCTCGTCTCTTCTTTGTACGTCGTCTTTCATCCCATCGATGAAACGAACTCAAAGTATCCCAAGAATTCTATGTCGCTTCATGTGGTATAGCGGTAGCAAAGCTGAGAATTGGACATCTTTAAGTAGAGAGTTCTAGATCAAGACCACGAACCATATTGGGCCCAATAATACCACGCGGGCCGTCCCAGAATAATACCTTACAAGTCTTGCCTTGCCAAGGTCCTATTTTCCCCTCCCAAGGCCTCCAAGAGAAGCCAGTCGATGGTAAGCATTCTCTTAGCTTCGCGGCTCAACAGTACCTACAAGCCTTTTTTTCTCTTTCCCTTTTTTTATACGAATTCGCCTACCTACCACTGAAGACTTGGCTGGCATGTTCGTTTTGTGAACCTGGGCCGTTGACTAAGACGGATGCTAGTAAGGAGTCATGACGCCCAGCACCACATCAACTGCCGCCGCGACCCATACAGACGGCGAGCGCGACAATGATGCCAATGATGTGCAGCTGCAGCTGCAACGGAAGATAAGTCAGGCCGTGGATGAAGGACACGACGCAGATATTCCTTCGAGCGAGGGTTACGTGCTCAGCCAGCAGGAGGAACTCAAGCGGCAGCGATCGATAGCAGACCGGAGGAGGAACTCTATCGCCAGTAGGAGGAGTAGGGGGGATCACGATATCGAGAAAGGACAGCTACCTACGGAGGCCGCGTTGTCAAGTAGTAACGATGGCGACAACATCGACGATAGCGATTCGAATCCAAACATCGTCTGGTGGGATGGCCCCGACGACCCCGAAAATCCCTATAATTGGCCGACGTGGCGCAAAGTCCTCAACTGCGGACTCATTAGTGCCATGACTTTCATCGCTCCCCTAGCGTCATGTAAGTTTCCATGTTGCACACGGATGCGCGAACATGCGCGCGCGCAACATTAAGCAAACGCTAACCCCGTCACACAGCTATCTTCGCGCCCGGTGTCCCGCAGGTAGTGGCCGAATTCCATTCGACGTCGCTGGAGATCGCCGCCTTCGTCGTTTCAGTCTACGTGCTGGGCTTCGCGGCGGGGCCCATGCTGTTCGCCCCGCTGTCCGAGATATACGGTAGGGTGATCCTCTACAGCATCTGCAACGTGGGGTTCGTGGCCTTCTCGGTGGCGTGCGCGCTGGCTCCTACGCTGAACGCGCTCATCGTGTTCCGTTTCTTCGCCGGCGTCTT
>JAOWAP010000059.1:0-10420 GCA_028565235.1 Hypoxylon lenormandii
CCGAGGACCGAGCCCTCGGTGGAGGACGGGGGCTTCGGGTGGTTGATGCTGTCGACTAGCAAGGAGAGCCCCAGGATGTCGGAGAGGAGGATGAATTCCTAGACCGGCACATTGTCAGTCCCTAATTTTCTTCTGGCGTTATATGAGTGGCGCACGTACATGGCGAACGTCGCTGCTGATCTGCCCGCATCCCACGAGGAAGTTGAGCGCCGCCATCCACTCGTCCGTGCTAATTCGTGTCTCCCGAGCAAAGTCGTGCAGATGCGTTACCAGCCGCGACATCAGATATTTCAGACGCGGGTTCTGGCATTGCGAGTTGATTCGGTTCGTATTCGGTGTGATGTTATCGATAGTGAGGTCCAGAAGAGCTGGTACTTTTGCTGAAGCGGCCATGGTCACGAGAGCTTGACAGGCAAAGCTAACATTCGAGGGTGCGCTGGAGAGGAGAGCGATGGGCAGAGAGATCAGTACAATATAGTTCGAATCGCGGACTAGTTAAAGATCTGTCCAAAGGTTCGAGTAGATCGTCGGGACCTTATGTAATTCTCTGTCATGCCCCATTCCCACTAATTTTTCGGTCCCTCACGTCTGAGGAGTCTCGGAATCCGGCAGTTGACGCGCGGGAACTCCAACACGCAGGCGCCATCGTACGGGAAGAAGGTTGACCCTCGTGAGAGCACAGCACGCTCCGAGTCCCAGCAACGCTGCAAGAGCCCGAACGACTTTACCAAGGCCATGCCGACCATGGTTCCTTGCCCGCTTTTAAACACGGCAGTGCCAGGCCTCGAAACACCATGGTCCATCCATGAATAGAACGTCTTAACCCGTTGTTCGGGAACTTTATCAACACTCGTTTCGTGTGGGGTAAACGAGGGGAGATCCCTTGAAAAGAGGGGCAGCAAGGGGGGAGGAGTGCGGAGACAAGTCGTCATTTCACGATATTACGATACGTAAGGGAGAGAGAAGCGCCAATCCCGTCTTATATATTTGCAATAAAATACGCTTCACTCACTTATAACCATAATCAGAATCATCAACGTTGGTGGACAGTTAGGTTATAGCGGCTTCATTACATGAACCTAGGAGGAACCCGTTACCAGGCAATATGCCGATCTTTTGGTCTATGTATGATTCCGTTATCCCGCATCTGAGAAAGGGCAAAGTCGGCTCCGAGCCTTCGTCTCCAAAGTCCGAATTTCACTCTGGTAGAGGCCTTCGTTTCTTTCCTATCATCATACTCGCACATGCGACCGCCCCGACTCTTGTCTTCGTGACAACGGATGCGCTATGCTCAGCCTACAGCCTCTAAAGCGGGAGTACTTCATAATCCATCAGCCTTGTTCGATTTACTATCTTATTCATTTTCTTAACTTCGAGCCCCGCAGGAAAGAACAATACATCTGGTCAAAGTGCCGAGCAATGTTCCAGGGCTTTTGCGCCCATCCGTCTTAGAGGACGTCATCGCTTACACCGCTTCCAACGGCGCCACGAGGCAGTCAATTCCTGTTCTTTTTAATATAATTTTTGCTGCACATGATCCAAAATAAGGAGAAATCACAGTATGTCAACAAATGAGTAAATCCATAGAGTTGTGGCGAAGTTATTCAGACGTTAGTTGTGTACCCATTGGCTTCGCCAACTTGTCCATTCGGAAGCCATCCTTTGACGAAGGGGGACGAAGGGGATAACTTGCAAGTAGGCATAGGCTCCGCCATCTTTCCTTGAAATTTTTTTTGTTGTCGTGATGGTGCTTCGCCTGATTGAGGACATCTTCGTTGCAATAAGTCGCCACTGGTCCAAAACTAGGGTTTGTCGTTTGCCTATTCAGATGACATCAAACACAACGGCTCTGGCCATACAGGAGTATCCGGCGGTGTGTTGAGGGATTCAATTGATAAAGGAAAGCAGCAACCCGTGAGTCTATGAGTGGGAACCGCCGCCCAGCGGAGGACATAGGGCAATGCAAGGCGCATTGATGCCCAAGACCCGAACAACTTCAAGCGGAGAGCCTCGTCGAAACAGTAGGCGCCCTACAAACAACCCTCCCTATTCTGCCTAGCTCATTCACCGAGTCCTGCCTACCTATTATTAGGTAGGACCCGAGATCTGAAGCGGAAGAACATGTTCGTCGTAACGCGCCCCTACATACATCGCTCATCACGAGATGCCGCGAAGATGCGAGTTGTCGAGACGACGTTGAATTACGACTTAGCCTCAACCGCCTCATTCGCGCACGCCCCAGGAGCTGGCCCTACGCCCACGTGGTACGAGAAACCTTGCGGGCTTCTAAGTGGCTAGAGCAATAGAAGGATTCATGATTTGCTCTTCGTCTTTCTTGCCGAGGAGGGATCCGGCACCCTGAATGGCCATAATGAATAGCCAATTATGGTCGCTCGGCCTATCCATCTTACAGCCCCAACCCTGGGGCCTGAGGCGAAATATGACAACGACAGCCCGTGATCACCATCGACCGCTCATTTAACACCAATTAATTCTTAAGCGGACGCATAACATTCTTCGATTCCGGTGTGATCTGGATTATACATACATGCACACCGAAATACGAGAAGTCAGATAGACTATTTTTTAAGCATTGCCACTGTCGCCAGGGAAGTGGATCGGCTTACACTTACACATAGTCGATGAGACTTAGAAAGAACGAGAAAAGCAAGTCTTGCCCTACTAAATAGCTACGTCTGCTACGTCTGCTACGTCTCAATTGTAATTCTGATGGGGGTGTTGTAAAACCGTATCAGGTAGGACTAGGCCTCTGGTAGCATTTCTAAGAACAGGCAATTTAGGGGAAACATAGCAAAGCGGATTAGGGAAATGTCTCCTCGATAGCATCGTGATTTCAACCCGTAGCAATCAATTAAGCCATGTTGTCAAAATAGGAGACAAACTAGTTATCTTTAAGTCTATCATTGAGATAGGATGCAATACCCCTATAGCTTCAAGTCTACGAAAAGGAATCTTAGGTTATTTCCCGAAGATTAGAAAGTACAAGGCGTTTAAAATTTGTGAGACAGATTTGGCATTATAAACGAATGACTTTAAGTAGGTATGAACACGAATTGAAGTGACATGAAATACCTCCACAAAAGAAAAGGGGGAAACAAAAACAAGTGCTCCGGTACAAATGAAAGAACTCTTTTTTTTTAATCTTTTGAACTTTTTCCTCCACCTTTTCCCCCCAAATGCTTTCCCGTATTGCTCTCTTTTCTTCTAACCCGTCTAGATGCTGATGATTAAATGAAATCGTTTCCGCTGGCGGTTTATCGTCTAAGTGGCGTCTAGTGGGTATTGGGGTATCTGTCGTCCCGGGACGAAGCCGAATATTGTATAACGAAAGTAGGCGAGTAAGGGAAAATTGTTGAAAGAAGGTAGAATGCCAAATCGTGTCCCATGTGTGCACTCTTGGTCCTTCGTAAAAAGTCGAGTGCATGGTGTCGCTGTAAGGAGTGACGGCGAGGGTCGTCGAGCTAGAAGGATGGAGACCATACTTGATACCTTAGGTAGGTAGGTATTTAGTATATCGATATTCTTCTGAAGGCCAGCTCTTCTAACTCGACCCCCTTTTAGCGCCAAACCGTTCGATTATTTGGCCAAGGGGTCATCCTCGACCGTGCAAGCCGCACAGCGCTGTCTGCCACAGTCCGCGCAGCACGGGTTGTTGACCACCAGCATGGGGCCGTGTCTGCAATGGCAGCAAAACCAGATTTGGCTAGCACCCATTGTAATTGAGGAGATTTGTTGATGTGGGAAAATATCGGATTCGGCTAGAGCAGAGACTTATATATGTTGTTTGACGGCTAATAATGTGGGTGAGGTGTTGATGCTGTTATGTTTCTGGAACGATTCTTTCGACGGAATCTTTCACGAATATATATCCTCTCATCTTCCCCATGGTTGTGGCAGAGACACACAGCCCATTCGCAAGGTAGTTCGGTAGCACCATCATTGCTATACGTTCTCGCATTTGCGAGTGATAGGACAGTCAAGGACTATCGAGTGACTCTATTGAATTGTTGGATTTGCCACTCTCGGTAAGTGCTGTGGGCGTTCTGAGGACAGCACAATCCAGCCGTAACGACTCCTTATTTTCCAATCATTGGAATTCAACGGAGTACCAGACGTAGGCGCACAAGCATCGCCATCCATCGTGACCACAAAAGTAAGCAATCGCGTATTGGGTTCGTGAAGCACGATGCGGTGAGAGGCAACCCGGTGAGAAACGGGCGAGTATCTGAGCCTAGAGCGATTTCTCCGTCGAGATTGGACAGAGCTGATATCCGCCGACGTTTGAACCTCGTTCCCGGACGACTGGGGTTCGACATTGGAAATTATGTGAAACAATATGAGAGTTGAAGGCCAAGTTAGAGTCATGTGCCGTGGTAGGCGAAGCGGAACAAGCATCTTGTAGACTATCTTGATATGCAACATACATCATTGGCGGCTCTCGTAGGACCACTGGTTCGTAACGTTCTTGTCGTCGGGCCGGCATGCTTAGCCACAAGGACATATTAGGCGACAGTATGCCTTTAATAAGGCTGTGAGTATATCAAGACTTGATTCGGCCAGATCCGACATATCCACCGACTTCTCTGTCCAATTTTTGTGTAATTGGCATTTAGACCTGATTTGCTCGCTTTTCATGCTTTAAAGCTATTGGTGACTCGTTCCCGAGTCCTCATCGGCTGTGTATTCCGTTTGCGTCTTTGGTGTTGTGCATATGACTGTGCTTCAGGGTGAGGCGATGTAATAGTATATATCAACTACTGGCTGTATACCCTCAATGACCAGACTGAAAAAAAAATCGCGCGTGCCAGATGGGGTTTTAAGGCGATGTGGCAGTGTAATACTACGGTGTTGTTGTTTTGCCCGACATGCATTTCGGTGAATAAATGGTGAACAACAAATACTGCCTTGGCATGTAATTATTATTCGGTGAACAAGCGCGAGGTTGCGAGCTCCATATAATGGCGAGTAGCAATAGGTATATGACGAATTGCATCAAATGCCGTATGAATTTTCCCATCGTAAATTCCACAAGCGCATTGCATTTTGGTGTGTCGAGCGTAGTAAGGCGATGCTAGAAATATCGTGGGGAAATAACAACGGGAATTAACTACGAAATAATTAGCAGAGTGCTGCAAAGTCGTTGGAATATAACTCTTTTCACCTTCTTAGAAGAAGTTTATGGCTTGACTTCTTGTAGTTTAACAATTTAAAATGGCTTGGTACGAGTTGCAAATCTCCGAAGAACTGAAAGTTATAACATAGCGGGTTGAGTTCGAATGGGCAAAAATTACTTGTCAAATCGGATTGATGAAGCTTCGAACAGATAGGGGAAATGGCTAGTACTTTATATGTGATGATCCTGGCTCAGCCGGTCATATGTTGGTCGGCCCAGAGCCGCAAACATCCCACCAACATCCCCGAAGAGCCTCAAGGACTTATGAGTACGAATTGGTCACATACCTGGTAGGATCACCGAGGTGGCGTGGGGGCTAACTTCCTTGCCATAATGAGGAATCGATCATCACGATTCAGCTCCCCTGTTATCTATGAGGCTCTTTATGAGTCCTTTACTCTTTAATCTGTCGTGATTTATATAAACGAGATGACGCGTCTGTACCTAGTCTTATAAACAACATACAGGAGTACGTTAATCATTATATCAGATTTCCTATTTGGACATAAGAAGATTCAGTGTCTTCCTTCAGGCTACTCTTTGGCCTGGAATCCAGCCGACATGGCGTTAAAATAATGTCCCCGAATCTTGAGTCAAACTCGATGTAACATCCTTACCAGGGCTTTATTGGTTGAATACGTTAAGAAAGCATTTATTGTTAGAACCCGGGAACATCGGGGGAAGGATTAAAGGATTACAGTCGTAAAGGAGAGACCTTAACTCATAAGAAGTGTTGGGAAGAACGCCTTACAGGTAAAGACTAGTGATATGTATATTATGAGCGGCTCGTCAGTGGTTCATCGCAATTCAATAAATATTATGACTTCTAAAGTTTCCGTATCCTGTGTCGGTCTAGCAAGGCAGCCATGTTTTTCCACATTGCCTATCTACGCCTTGAAGCACAGAAGGATATGCGAAGGGAATTTGTCAGAATCTGTACAACGGTCAACAATTTTCCTTTTGGTTTCCAACGTAATTCCCTCGGATATATGGAGTTACTGTTGAGTTCAGCTTGCGTTATTGACGTTACTTACAGATTAATGAGCGCAAAGTCCTGATGGCTTGTACTCGCAGCAGCTAGATAGCCGCTACTGAATTAACGAGATTCATCGTTCAATGAGGAGGTGTAGTCTAAACCAATCTCACATGAGCGATGGCCTAATACGTAAGCTTTCATTCATACAACTGCCCATTCTAAGGGCTAAGTGAAGATAGAGAAGATCTATGTAAGGAGAGAGTGTGAATACCTAAAGCAGGAACTTGGTGAAGCTGAACGGTCGTTAGGCATATCTTAAAAGCTGAGGTTCTAAAGGGAAATACATGGAAGATACCGCGTATGTATTCAGCTGTGTTGGTCCCTGGGTTGGCGTAGGACTGGTGGGGTTACCTTGAAAATGCAGAAAGAATGCTTCTGCCTAGATTCTCATGCTCCAAAGAGGTTAGAGATACATACATTGAAGGCTGAACGCCGAGAAGTCCCCGTATTCTGGAACTACAGTTGCATTCTGTCTCTTCGGCCTTTGCCTGCACCACGCCCGACATAGATGAAGATCGCCGAGTTCTTTCATGACCCATATTCAAACTGTAAAAGTTACAAGATAGACATCGTACCTATCTAGGCAGCAATAAGAACACATAATAGGTTCGTAGCCTATCTTAGGTACCTAATCTAATACAACTAGCTTTTCGAAAGACGTCTCGACGTCCCTTTCATCAGAGTTTCCCGCAGAACTTTATAACGACGATAGAATATAATCATAGCTAACTGTTCTTATAAGCATTTCTGAGAATACACGTGATTACAGCCGTATTTAGAAGCCGTATTGTCGTATTCGTCTCGTGACTAAGAGCCTGACCTATATTATTTCTTTACACGTAAGTTGTTACTCCGTGTATACGAAACATGTATGAATACCTAACCTTATACAAGCCTTGTGATACCAGGTATCGTACTACCTACCTACCTTAAGGCCCTAGGCCTCTAATCTACATGACGTGGAGAGTACATGTGTGATAGCCTATCTATCCTCGGTTGATTTATTGAAATTTTATCATATGAGTGCTCCTTACTTGAAACAGGCCGATCAACGAACATTTATATCAGATATATGGACGTTAATCTAGCATACATGTAGGTGGATCCCCTTAACGCTCTCAATAGCATAGACTATTAGTTGGTATTGGGACTATTATAAGCTGCTAATCTTTCGGCTTCATTGCACTTTCTGATATATTTGACCCTCGGCTTATCTCAGTACACGAATAGTAGTGATCTATGACTTGATTGAAAAAGCAGTAGATTGTGACCCGTTAAAGATCTAGAAAGATTCTGCAAGGCGAATTACTTGGCATACCTATTACCCCTGCCCCTATTCGTAGCCTCTTAGTAGCATATGAAGGGATAAGCGCACCCCTTTTATTGAATATTCATATTAATTAGAAAAAAATGGAGAGAATAGGGGATCGTGAAACGAGGCTTCCGAAGGGAGGGCACTTTCCAACACAGTTGCTTCACCGCAATCTCATAAATCTCATAAATTTATCATCTAATTGTTCGGATCTTCCTTGGACATTGCTGTAATTGTTGCACATTCACCTAATTTGAATCACTCGTTTTACGTGCTTTTCAATTCGTACATAATAAATCCGCTGTCGTTGTTTGATTTCTCGATTGGTCAAATTCTTGTCTTGTCTTGTCTTGTCTTGTCTTTAACCTATAAGCCGACGCGAACCATAGACGTCTCGAAGGATTCCTTTCCATTGCAGCACAGCGCATTTGTTGTACCTCGGCCTGGCTACACAATTGACTTGCTCCCCCAGTCTGACCACTTTCTGACATTGCGATCGATACTGGGAATCTACAGACATTCGTACCCAGGTTACCGGGACAGGCCGCTACCTAGGTACTATCTCGGCGACATACGATCTTGTCCACTCTGCCACTATCTCCAGTTCCCACCACAATTTTCTGGGCACGGGTCAATTTTAATTCCACCAGGCTAAAAAGCTACTTGGGCAAAGGCCAGGATCGAAGCAGACGAAAAGGCCTAGACTGGATTTCTTGCATGGGTGGATCTGCCCATGATATCATCGTACCCTTCACTGCGACTTAGACCATCTGCAGGTGGTGCACTTATACGGCCCGGTTACCAGCAAAGTCCGCCCTCTTCTGCGTTATTATTTGCCCGTCGAACATTGAATCCAGTCATCGGCCCCCTTGAGCTCCTACCTAGAACTGCTAGATAGTTCGAAGGGCGGTTTTGCAGTCCGGGGTTATACTGCAGGCTGCTGTTCGCTGCAAGGCGTTGGATGACGACAATTTCGACTCTCCCCGAGTCTCTCCCCGAGTCTCCAGACAATCACGTCCCAACCCCACTAAAGCCCCGCGAAACTCGCCGTGGCGCCCACGTTGTCCGAGTTCTTTAAAGCCTGGCGCTTCAGCGCCAGAGCTGAGGATGATCCCTCGTCGATCTGTGTTACCACATCCGACGATAACGTTAAAGACGAAGACGAATACTGTGTAAGCGACAAGAAGGTCCGACCAGACGGCAAGCCGGTAGTCCAGCCTTCTCTCACACCAATCCGCGTCTTCTCGGTCATCTTCCTCATCCTCGTACTTGTAAGTAATCTATATACGAATTGTCCCCTATTTTCCCCCTATTGGACCCATTCCTAGGTGTACATAGCGCTGTATACTAGCAGACTAGACACACTATACGCGCCATGTATACACTAGGTCCCCCCTATGCCAGACTATGCATAGGTACCTCATACCTCATACCTCATAAACCCATATCCGGGCCCCCGCATCAAGACTTTCCGATCTTTGAGTGTCCCTTGCTAATTGCCCCTCCATTTCGTAGACAGCGCAACTTTTTCTGACGAACGCCAAATCTCAATATTCGCGGATCCTCACCTCACATCCTTTTTCACGCATTGTCTCTTCTCCTCCAGCTGTTGTAATCCAAGAACCCGTCTGCGAGTCCCCTCACCCTTTTCCCACTGCTCCGCCCGTATCTCGCGCACACACAATGGCGCTCGCCGAAGAGACGAAGCGCATCGCCGCGCAATTCGAATATACGGACGATGATGTGAACAAAGGCGTCCGGGAATTCCTGAGGCAAATGAGTACGGTGATGTCCTACTGACAACTTTTTAATCCAAAGCTAACCTACGCATAGACGAGGGATTGGAGCACGACGGCACGAGCATGAGCCAAATTCCTACCTACGTTACCGGCGTCCCCAATGGCACCGAGAAGGTATGTCTAGCATCCTAGAAAATATTGTCAATTAGCTTACATGGGAAAAGGGGTTATACTTAGCAGTCGACCTGGGAGGCACGAATTTCCGAGTTTGTTCCATTCACCTCAATGGCGATACTACCTTCAACCTCACATACAGCAAAATCGCAATTCCGAAGGAGTTGATGACTGCGGAGCAGGCCAGCGACCTGTTCGGGTTTTTGGCCAAGCAGATTGAATTATTCCTGAGAACTCACCACGAGGACCATTTCGAGGCCCACATTCGTCGACGTCAGACCGTGAGCACGCCCGAGGGCTACCGAGACGAGCAAATATTTCGGCTTGGTTTCACCTTTAGCTTTCCGGTCCGACAGGTTGGTATCAATAAGGGCACTCTTATGAGGTGGACCAAGGGTTTCGATATCCCCGACGCAGTGGGCAAGGACGTGTGTGCCTTACTGCAACAGGAGATCGACAAACTTCACCTACCTGTCAAGGTGGCCGCCCTAGTGAACGATACTGTTGGGACGCTTATGGCCCGTTCTTACACGTCCCCGGGCAAGACGTCGACTCTCTTGGGCGCCATCTTCGGAACCGGTACCAATGGTGCCTACGTAGAAAAGGTCACAAACATAAAGAAGCCCGTCGAGGGCGATTACGATAAGTCGACCGGCCTGATGGTAATAAATACCGAGTGGGGCTCCTTCGACAACCAGCTCAACGTATTACCCAACACCTCGTACGACATAGAGCTGGACAAGAAGAGCGTGAACCCGGGCATCCAGATATTCGAGAAGAGGGTATCGGGCATGTTTCTCGGCGAGATCGTCCGTCTGGTCATCGTCGACATGCTCAAGAACCCCGAGATCTCGCTGTTCAAGGACGAGAACTCGAGCCACAACGACTGGAAGTCCACCACCACCATCGACCCCGAGTCGGGCGTGTTCCAGCAGTGGGGGCTCGACAGCTCGTTAATGTCGATC
>JAOWAP010000060.1:0-10412 GCA_028565235.1 Hypoxylon lenormandii
GCCTCGGCTTCTCGAGCGCATACCACACGCTGCTGTGCCACTCGCGCGAGGTGGAGTCGCTGTGGCTGCGCCTCGACTTCGTCGGCATTATTCTCTTGATACTGGGGTCCGTCGTCTCGGGCGTGTATGTTGGGTTCTGGTGCGAGACGCTGGAGAGGACGATTTATTGGTCCATGGTAAGTCTCAGATGTCGTATTTTGGCCTTATCGATGACGGGACGAGGCAAAGCTACCTGAGTTCCGTCATACGCTCAGACAGTTCTCGCAGTGTTTAATCCGTCCTCGGTTTCATGTTGTTTTGCTGACTAGGCCGCCTTGCAGGTCGGGTCCCTAGCGGCTATATCGATTGTCATCGTGCTCGCGCCAGCGTTCCAGGGCCCGCGGTGGCGGACCTTGCGCCTGCTGACGTTCGTCTGTACCGGGCTTTCGGGGCTGGCTCCGTTCATCCACGGGATCTGCATGTTTGGCTTCGAACAGATGGTGAAGCAGTCCGGCCTGCCGTACTATATTGTCGAAGGATGCCTGTTCTTGGTCGGTGCTGCCGTGTACGGTGTAAGTTCGCTACCCTTTTGTATCATAATTTATTTTCCCGCTTCCCCGACCAAAGTTTCAACACTTCTGCGTTTGACGTCTCAGATGGCGTTGGTGAGACTATTGAAGGGTTCGATTTCACTAACAGAACATGATGGCCTACAGACGAGATTTCCTGAGAGCATAAGCCCGGGGACCTTCGACATATACGGTTCCTCGCACCAGATATTCCACATACTAGTCGTCATGGCCACGGCGGTTCACTTAGCCGGCGTCCTCGAAGCTATCGAGTATAACTATTACAACCGGCAATGCCCATCGCGGTGACAGCGTCACGCAGTGTTCTATTACATCACTAGAGGCATAGGTACGTGCCACCGACATGTCAAGCATAGGAGTTTATTCTAATCGACATGACCCAGATTTGTGGCGGCTTGAGCGAACGTAGATAGGGAAAGCATACAGTAATACTTAATTTTTGACCTTCAAAGCTGAGCTCGTACTCAATGGCAATAATGTAAGAGCGAAATCATCACCGACAAATAGGTTCGGACACTTTAGCAGACTTATAGCTTGCGAGCCTTCAACGCGATGGTGCGAAGCCGAGTCGACTTGCATTTTACACTGACTGCGGACTTTCCTTTCGAAAGCAATCTGATGCTGAGCTCGTGTCCAGTGGGCAGTCGTACACCACTCAATATCCTCATTAAGCAGTGGTAGGTCCCATCCAATCATCCACCTCTCTTGACTTCGTGTAACCCGATTCAGAGCGGTTCCATCAGTGGCGCTTTCGAGGACGAAATACGAGAATAATCGTCTCTACGTGCGCAAGGTTGCGCCTAATACAATTTTGCTGACCGGAGGAAAAGGGCTGGAAGGTATCCCCCTTCCTGCTGACGAACCTGACAACAGCGCTGCGTTAGTTTCACTGCCACCAGCAATGAATGCAGCCGCGCTCCCCACGAGGGTAACACGATTTACATGATTGCACAACTAATGGTTGCCTGCCCTGCTGAACTGCTCGAAGGTGCTAATATTCAACTGACTTGATCGTCCAAGGAATCGCGTTGTAGCCAGCCCAACAATTTGACCTGGCCAGAGGTGTGACTGCGCCTCAGCTTGGCCGCTGAGAGCCTGATCGTCCTAAGCTCCGGCATTTATCGTCTGAGATAGAAAGGCGCCGGAAAGAAAAAAGAAAAAAAGACTCAGCCCACCAAGATAGCAGCAGGTGTCGTTGCCTTTAACGATGTATTACGACAATAGGTACCCAGCCACTTTTTAGCCACCAGCACGCTGCGTGTGTGTTGTACAGCTTCTCACACCAGTGCCTGCATGAGGCTTATCTGAAACAGCTCGCAATGATGCTGTTCTTCTCCCCTTAGGGGCCATTTTCGGTTGGAGTTACCGAGTGTGTTACACGACTTTTAGGGGTCTTGGACTGGGCATTTATTGCCCAAACTCCTCATGGCATTACTTTCATGCACCCTTCGTATTCACAAAAAGAAACTAGCTCCGTAAATTTTCTGCATTCTACCCGAATCCTCTGTATACTACCATAACCATGACGCCGAGGTTATGGGCGGTACAAGTCCTCGCTATCCTTGGAGCTGGCCTTTGCCTTCTCGCCATGTCGATTCTTTTGGTCAAGTTTAATCGCCAACCAATCTTCTCCTGGCATGGCGTGACACTCAACGCCCTCGTCTCTATCCTTTCGACGGCTAGTAAAGGATGTCTGCTGCTAACCGCAGAAGAGGCGACTAGCCAATGGAAATGGATCCTATTCACGCGTCAACCGCGGCCACTCGTGGATTTTGACAGGATAGACGAGGCGAGCCGTGGCCCTTTAGGAAGCTTGACTTTGATCTGGCGTCTCAAACGGGGGTAGGTTAACCACGAAATCTAGGCATTCGTTACCGTACCTGCTAACCATTCGAGAAGAAGCTTCGTGCGACTTGGGGCAGTAATAGTATTACTTGCTCTAGCTCTCGACCCATTTGCCCAACAACTCATCCAATTACGGCAGGAGTTCCGTTTCGTTGAAGATCTGAATGACAACACATTATACCGCGCCGAGCGATACTCTAGAGGCCTCGAGGTCTTCCTCCCGAATAGCAACAGCACCTTCACTAATGCGGACTTCGCAATGCAATCAGCGATTTTATACGGGCTATACAGCCTATCTCCAACGTGGTTCAGCAATCACAGTATACTTGTCCCTCGAGTAATTGCTCATGGGAGGCATTCGACTCTTTGGCCGTTTGCAGTGCCTGCTACAACCTATCGTCGCATGTTGAACGACTACAGCATAGTGGTGATATGATCCCATCGGTATATCTCAACAACATGACTGCCTTTCGACTACCCAATGACCTGATCATAGATAACCGGAACGATTGGAATTATACTTCAATCTCGGCGTTTGGCAGCGTATACATGACGACATTTGGGACTCCAAACCCAAGTGACACCAACCGCTTCCGAGATATCGATTCCCTCATTTGGTCCATGAGCATTTTCAAGACATATCCAAACGCGTCGAATGCCTCCGCCGTATGGCCAGACTTTCCTCTCGAGGCCACTGAATGTGGTATATATTACTGTGTCAATTCCTATAAGCCGTCTGTTTGGAACGCCGTCCTCTACGAGGAAACCACACGAGTTACCTCTGCATTTCGGAACCCCGAATCCTGGCTTCCATCGTCGTTGTATAACCTAACACAAGTACAAATCACCAGCATCGCCTTCGACGATACAACTTCGAGGTCGGATCGGTCTGATTTCCAGCTTCTTGTGCCGTCCTCTACTGGAAGACCTACTGCCTACAATCTGTCACGGAATGCGATCTATTCCATCTCTGCACATTTTTCGAATACTTTTGCAGGGAAGGAATCTATCTACAACAACGTGACCAACTTTGGCGCTCATAAAATCACGCCAGGCCGCCTCAACGGCTATTATGCATCGATAGGCCAGGTGCTGTACGAGCCGAGTATCAACCAGGTTCTTTGGCAGACGGACGATCTGGCGGCACTTTTCGAGACTCTTGCCGTCAGCATGAGCAATGCTATACGTTCGGGGGCCGATATAAGGACACGCCAGCAAGGCAAGACCGGGATTTCGATAACATACTATGAGATCGTATGGCCGTGGATTTCACTCCACGTAATTGTTTATGCAGCTAGTGTTGCTTTCTTAATCGTCACCATGTACCAGGGTCGTGAAAAGGTTCCTGTATTTCGAAGGTATGGTTGATGTGGATAAGATGGAGCGCAAAGCAGCTGCAGAGGAGGTGAAGCTCTCAGTTGAGTATGATAATGTACCCTTAGATGACTTACAAGTGGCGTTGACCACTACAGCTACCACATAAAGTCTTTCCATGGAGTTTTTACCAAGTTCAAATAAAGAAATAAATAATATAGATTCAAGTTGAAAGTCCTCTCCCTCTTCTCATATTGATACAGCCCGAGGAAAAAATGAGGCCCGGTTACGTAACAAGCAGAAAAAGGAGTCGGACCTATCAACACGAGCTATCTTAACGCATGCCGATATCTTCCAAACCGATACAAGCAATAGCGTTTTGTACCATCCTCCTGCCCGTTTAGACATCCGATGTACCTGTTGAGAGTACCCGCAGACACCTACCAAAGCCACCGTTCGGACCTATCAACTCATCGACCGCACGGCAGACTGCCTCCATCGGCACCATATCCGCCCTGGCCGCGTCGGACGGCTTCCTCTTCTCGGTAAAAACAGGGCCGGGGCAGATGCTGGATACCCTGATCCCGTCGCTCTCTCTGAAAGGGGTAGCTATGGCACGAGCAAAAGCGACCAGCCCATGCTTGGCGGCCGTGTACAAGGGAATGGGCGAATAGGTCTCCAGTCCGGCTATAGATGACATGAAGACTAGACTCGGGTCGAAGTCTGCTAACTCGCTATTCTGTCTGGAGAGGCGGAAGTAGTGCTGGGCGAGGTAAGCGCACGTAACGGCGCCTTTGAGGTTGATGTCGAGCAGAGATAAGGATGGCTCCGGCGGTGGCGTGCTCGGCTGAGCCTGGTAGAAGTTCCGGGGGTCGGTGATGCCGGCGTTGGCGAAGACGAAATCGAGTCTCGAATGGCGCTTCATAGTGTCGTCGAAGACATTACTCAGTGAGGCGTAGTCTCGAACGTCTGCCTCGTAGAATGTCGCGCCTATGTTTGCAGCTGCAGTTGCTCCTTTCTCCTGGTCGATATCGATAATGCTTACAAGCCAACCTTTGGCAGAGAGCATGGTGGCTACTGCATATCCGATTCCAGATGCTAGCCTTGATGTTAAATAAAGTGAATTTGACCAGGAGAAGTTGGAACATACCTCCCCCGGTGACTAAAGCAACTTTCGACGTTGCCGTCATCGTAATAAAGAAATCGAAGGATACTATATTGTCTTAAGTAGAAAAGCTAGGGAAACCTGCTGTGAGAGCTTGTCTTAACAAATTGACTATTCATTCATGGGTTTCTAAGTAGCGCTTTGAGTCTCCTGAAACTCACCTGATTATATCAAATATCGTAGTTCTTGGGGATGACTATGAGCACGCTTACCTACCTACCGCTGCTTAGTGATGCCATATTCCCCGCCTCCATCTTACTAGCATGTCCCCGCTAGTCAAAACTTCGGTTAGATGAGTGTTTATATTCTAACATCGTCGAGAATAAACCGAGATTGGTGATGAGGAAAGCGTGTTATGTTCGAGCGATAATCATAAAGTTGCAACCCATCGTAAGCAATAAGAGGTTTCATTTTATGAGGTAATATTTCCTACACATATCAAACTGAAACTGAATGGGTTGTGCAAGAAATTCATCCCAGGTCCTTTGAGGCAATCGCCAAAGTAGAGGCAATTATATTACGACGGCTTATGATGAGATTAAAATATCAACCACTAAGCATCCACGTAGAAGAATCGATGACCCTTCTAGAAGCTATGTATCATAAATACTACTAACCAGCAGCTATTCTAGTGCTGGGCTTCTTTACTAGCAAGGAATTTTCTAAGACTCATCGATCCCAAAGAGAAAAAAGGCAAGTTAGGGGCTAGAGAAATACCTAAGAAAGCGGTAAGAAATACTCATCTATTAAGCATTCTACGGTAGGTGTATATTATAAAGTTCCTTCTTATTAGTACGTCTTTTCATTACCTACGTACCTGGTAATCATTGTATTAAATTTATCTTTACAAAGGCCATGCTTCTCGTGATGCCCCTATCCCGTACTGAAGGCGATTTTGATTCTTACAAGAGCGTAATTTTTTTACCAACTACTACCTACTAATAACATGAGGCATTGTTTGTTCAGACGGTGAATCTAGGCCACACTACATGCCTTTTTGGCTGGCCTCTTTTGGGCCTATCCGTACGTTCTTCTCATGGCCACTTCGGGTCGGAACTTGGGCTACCTACCAACTCTCGGGAAGTCGCTATCATTGACTGAGCCTTACAGGCATTCCTACGCCGCTAAAAAGCAGAGTCTATTATTGGACCTTGAGGGGGTTCAGCCTCAAGACCTGACTCCCGGCGGAACGGTATTCTATCGGATGTGCTCCGATACTATGAAGATCCTCCGCGGATGGATTGCCGTGCCGAAATTTCGGGATCTTTAAGATGACGACTGTCGGGCCGACACGAGACCTGGCGTCATAGAACGATAGTCGCAGCAGCCACTCGTTACGGTCGGGGAATAGTGCCTCAGCATGGGAAAGGATGCTAATCATCTTGCCTGATCGAGTAGCACCCCTTTTCCAGGTAGAGTCGACCTACTATCTCTAATACTGCTCTAGCTTGACTGGATAGGGATAGTAAAACTACACCAACTAGGTGCCTAGTGCGTTGCACATGTCAAAACAAACAATTCGGATTTATGATCAACCATAATTCAGGTCACGACCAGAAGTTTACCAGCTTATACCAACTTATACCACCTTGTACCCCCGCGGCACGGATTCCAAGTGATTGGACAAGTTACCGAAGCGAACCCCCATGGTACCTTCCCACCCCAAGATAGATAGATGGCGGAATCGCTACGCATATAGCCGAGACCTTCCTGCCGCGCCGTCCGAGGAGCCACAGATCTGGGACCGACGACCGCGTCCTGACAGTGACAGCGAAGGCGCGACAAGTATCACCAGCGAGGATAGAAAGGAAGGGACAAGGCTTTTTTGCGAAAGCAATATACTGCCCATGTGCGGCGCAGCCTTGCCCCAGGCCAGTAGTCTCTTCGCGGAGGCGGTGAAGCCCCTTTCGGAGAATCCCTCCCCCTATAATCTGCCTACGTTACACGACCTACATACCTACCGTATCCGTGCGCATGCGTATCTGTACATACGGCTCGGTAAGTTATAACGCATCTCGGTATGCGATTCCGCAAAGTAGGTACTCGGCTCCGCCAACGCGGTGTGCCTGGGAGGTAGGTAAGCACTGTATCTGCCAGGGGCAGCAATCCGCGCCGCGCGATGGATGATAGACCCCGGCCTACCCCGGTATACAAGGAGGTTAGGTACAGCTCTCGCGCGCCGATTCCTTTCTGGCGGATGGCTTAAAAAGAACCAGCTAATAATAACCAATTGACATGTGTTCCCATCTCTCTACGTAGTAATGATAAGCGATGAACTTTGTTTCTCGTCCCGTCCCGGCTCCGCTGCCGTCGAACGGGGGACTCAGCCGAAGGCACTTCATCCTCTTTATGTATTGTACCAGGGCAACTGCAATTTCGGGACACACAATCCGCCGTCGGTAATGTGAGACCGATAAGATGCTGATGGGGTAAGAATCTTGTGTTCCGTCCCATCGACTGTAATCTGGTGTTACACACACACACACATAGGCACTGGGCATCATTGAGCTTATACCGTCGCGACTCTCTCTAGGCAACTCTGATTAAAATCGAAACTATCATTACACGTGTACTTGAGTTACGTTAGATGAGACTACATACCTCCTATAATAGTTCCCTCCCATCCCGATATAGCAGCGGTAAGCCGAATAGGTAGGTACTGCCTCCTACTCCCTATAGGCACGCACGTACAATACGTGTATGTGATAAAAGCCTGCATGGTCGGTAGGTTCAACAGGCAAGTTCCCAGAGTTTCCCCTTCCATGCCCCAGCTTTGGGCGAAGAGCCGCCTGTGCCTCATCCTCATCCTCATCATCCTTCCCATCCGCCCAAAGGTACGTGCGGAGACGTTTATACATGCCTAGACACTACCGACGCGAAGAAGAAGAACAAAAAAGGGACAAAATAGAGTTTATTCCACCCCCGATCAGGTAGGAGAAGAAGCCCTCAATTGCTTTAGTCACCGATTAGCTCGCGGTTGTCAAAGAAGACAGATGAAACCTTCATTTTTCCCACGGCGAGCTCCCGTAACTCGACGCGGGATCGCCTAGTCCGCGCGTCGACGTCATCGTCCCCATCGCCGTTAAAACTTTGGATCGGCGCCGCTAACTTTAAAATTTCGATAATCTTAAAAGGTAAAAGTCTAAAAGGAAAAAAAGGGGAAACTGATGTGAGGCGAAGTGGGTTGGATTTGGCGAACCCCCGGTTAAACTCAACAAAAATGTCTAATTCTACTACTTCGTTATATCATACGTATTATTAACTATCGGGTATCGGGTCGTCGGCAGGCAAATGCAAAATAGACGTCCTCATTATCCCGGTCCTCCCCCAGTTTGTTCCTACGTACCTACGGATTAATAATCCGTACTGAAGGAAGCGAGCGTGCGCCTTCGGAGAAAAAAAAAAAGGGGGGGGGGGGGGGGGAGGAGACCGAAACACATAAGACGGGGCGGCAGACAGGCAGGCATGACATAGCCAAGAACCCAAGACAAGAACGAGCACCGTAAAATAACCTTACCTGAGATAAGGTAAATAAGGTAAATTCTCTTCGCCGACAAAACCCCTGGGGAAAAGAGAGAGGACCCTTGGCAAAATGCTACGTCCCAGGTAAAAAACCCATCCCTGGACCCTAACCCACATGTTCGGTTTTGAGTTCTGTCTCGATTGTGGGGCGCGAACGCGTATGTATTTTACCTGGGTATGTCGTATGTGATGTGCGCGCTCGGGGTTCGTGGAAGACCAGATGGAACAAAGTGAAACGTCCAGCTGTATTTTTCTCTCGTCATCTCTTTCTCTTGTTCGGGGCAAGGTAAAACTTTCGTTATAGCGAACGTCGCAGGTAGTCAGTCATACAACGCCTAGTAGTAAAGTAGTACGAGGATCGGCCCACGGTTGCACCATATAACATAATACGTAGTAAGCGGTAAGACAGCAGTATCAGTTGGCTAGTAGCATTCCCATCCCCTTTCTTCTAATCGTCATCGTTGCCGTCGCCTGCATTGCCGGCAAATGCGAGACTTATCTGCGTACGTAATGTGTCTAGTTTAGATGAGGTAGCCTATCATGCCAGGTAGGTACCTGGGCACGTAAGTGAGGCGTAAACACCGAGTACGGAAGACAAGGGGGCCCGCTGCTAAACAAATGGTCTGCGTAGCTAAATCCACTGTAGAATGGGGAATCGGGATGTCGAATGCGTACTATGTCCATACATAGCATCTGGACACGTGCCGCATACAAAAAGTCTGTGGGCCTTTATTTACCTAGGGTACAGTCTCCGCAGGAGAGACCTGTCGTTTCGTCGGATCTTGTCATGGCGGCATGCGTAATAGTATGGATGATATAGCAGTAGCTTTGCTTGAACTTCATGGGGAAAAGATGAAGAGCGGTCATGGGTGCCGCAGGCAAGAATAAACGGGATGCGTTACAGGGGACACTCATGTTTTGACCTGCAACCCGCATGGGTTTGAATATCCATACGTCCCATCACCGATCCCTGTAGGCGCCCCCGTAAACCCACCCCTTAGCCTCAAGCGGTACCGCTCTCTTCTGAAAGCCCCCCGGCTCTTTATACGATCGACACTAAACATTATGAGACGTGGATATCGAAGGACTATTTTGGGAGAAAGTAAGCAATGCATTGCAGCTCCTATTCCGAGGTTTATCATAAACTATCTGGCTAGAACCCTCCCCATAGGTGTCATATTGTCCCATTAACACCTTGGACCTTGGAGCCCCCACGTTATCTGGAGCGCCTACCCGTAGGGAGACCCGGTCTGGTTATACGATAGTAAGGTAGGTAGGTGAGTAGGTAGAGGTAGGTAGAGAGGTAGGTAAGAGTTAGGTAGGTAGGGAGAAAGGACAAGTGTTATTATTAATAATTGAAGGGTTCTGCTAAAACTCCTCCCCTTTCGTGACCGTTGTGTGAGAAGCAACCTTGACTCCAGTTTGATGAAGATGCGTAATAATAGTAGAAATGAAATTCGTGCCTAGGAAAACATCGCTGGGAAGACGCCGCAAGAGGGAAAAAGAAAGGGACGGGAAGAGGGGAAGAAAAATGAATAAAGCCACCGCCGGGTTATCATGCAAGTTTTTTTAGGCGCCCAAGTAGATGCAATAACCGACCCTGAATCCCTCCTCAATTGTGACCCTGAGGTTTCTAGATGCAGAATTTGCGATCCAGAGACCGGATTGCCCTCGTATCCTCCCCCCTGAACCTGTCTGCCGCAGCCGCTGCCGGCACGCCAGGGGCACCTGCTGGGAGTGCTCTCGGAGAGCTACCAGCGCTGTTGTTGCTCCCCGGGTTAGCGCTGTTTGGTTCCGAGCTGGTCGGGGTCCGGTTGAGCAATGATAACAAGCTTCCTTTAGTCGCATTGCTGTTTGCAGTATCAGGTCCAGCTCCAGGTCCGGGTGCATGTCCATGTCCATCTGTTCTCGGCGGCGACACCGAGTGATGTCTCGGAGGTGTCAAGCCCCGAGGCGTCGATGATATGGCCGGGAGTGGCCCCTGCGGGTTGCGTGCG
>JAOWAP010000061.1:0-10405 GCA_028565235.1 Hypoxylon lenormandii
TGCGCCGCCGGCAGCTTCGAGTTCGTCGAGGAGCTCCGGCGCAGGTGGCTCGCTACGAAGGGCAAGACGGTCCAGGTGCAGGTTGAGGATGGCGGCGATCAGGAAACCGACTGGGAGAGTGCTGATGATGATGACGACGACGAAGGTAGTGAGGAGGACGAAGATGTTCAGATGGACGAAGATGTTCAGATGGACGAAGATGTTCAGATGGACGAAGATGTTCAGATGGACGAAGCTCCCGCACTGGTTGCCGCGCCCAAAGAGCGGCCACCTCCTGAAGTGGACGAAGACGGTTTCACCAAGGTTACGCGAAAGAAGCGTTGAGCGGGAGGTAGTTATGCAAAATATGAAAAAGAAAAAATGCAAAACTCTAGAAAGATAATAGGGTCGCGAGCAGATGGCATCACACAATTTGCAATCAAATGTGCTTGAGGAGATATACAGAGCAGCAAAGCGGGCAACATCATGCGTTTGAAAAAGCCATCCAAGACCAACCGACGCCGATAGGAACTCCAAATCTGAACGACAATAGCGGATCGACCAAGTCAACTTCTACGCAACCTTCTTACTCCCACTCTTCGTCATCGCTGTCCTCCTCGCTATCCTCCTCGCTATCTTCGTCACTATCCTCTGCTTTCCGGGACTCCTTAGGGCTGCTTGGAGCCTGGCTCGGGACTCCAGATGCCGCACCGACAAGGTCATAACTGGTGTCACTGTCCGCCTGGGACTTCTCGTCGTTAGATTTGCGAGGTTCGGATGGCTTGAGGTGGGTTTTGTCAGAAGCAGGAGCAGCAACAGTAGCAGCAACAGTAGCTGCTGCAGCTGCTGCGGCAGTTGGTGGATGAATCGTTTTGGAGGATTCTGTAGAGCCTGGCCTCTTGACTTTCTCTACAGGCTTGGCCGGCGCTGTCTCTTCTTCGGATTCTTCATCAGACTCCTCCTCGGAAGATTCCTCGCCCCACCCGATTTCTTCTTCAGCAGATGCGGCTATATAGCAGTTAGTTAGGTCTAAATCACGATACGTGAGCAAAAAAGAAAAGAAGTAAACATACCCTTCAATAGATCGCGGCGACGCGCTTCAGACGTCTCTATACTGTGTCGAAGGAAATAGTATCGCTTCCAGAAATCAGCATAAGGGACCTTGCTAGGCACTAGTTTCTCCATGTTCGCTCGTAGTTCCGGATATTTGGCCAAGTCGGTGCTGATATTCTCCGTGTTCTTCTCCGCGTCGAAACCTTTCGCCCACGTGGCAAATTCAGCGGTGGCCGGATCTTCAGTGAAGCTCTTTTCGGTCGTGTGAAGGACGTGAAGTTGGGCATCGTATCGCGAAGCGTGGATCACCCGTTTTCCCGAGTCGTCCTTACTCTCGAAACGGCGAGTGCTAGCATCTTCGGACTCGGTGCCGGGCTTGACGATGATAGCATCTCGGAAGAAATTCCGGATATTTCCTCCGAACTTTAGGAGTGCCTCGTCGGCGGCATCTTCCGCACGCTGGATATCTTTCAGCCGCTTCGCCGCCTCGGCTCTCAGTCGCGATATGACGGTTTCGGATTCCTTAGCAGCTTCATCGGAGCTACCGGCCTTCGCTGTGGTCGGGGTAGTCTCGGCATCCTTCTCCTTGTCGCCAGGTTGCTGTGCGGTTTGTTCCGGCGTAGGGGGAACCACTGTCCTCAGCGAGAGGGCTCGCGCGCGGAGACTCGCTAAGCCTCTGGAGGCGTCTGCACCGAGCGAGGTAACTTCTTGTTGTGCTTCTCTGTACACGGACTCGCCCTTCACGATAGCAATGTCATTCGATAATTCTGTATAATTTTCCCGGTGATCGACATACCTGCTTGATCACGTTGCCAACGTGGCCACCGAGCCACGTGCCCCAAGTGCTGCTAGAAAAGGCACGATAGGCTTCCTGGAGATCCTCGTTGATCGTGTGTTCAGGTTTCTTGGACTCTGCATTCTGGACGGTGTTCTCGTCGTTGGTGCTGTCGCTATCTTTCGGGAGAGCTTCTTCAGCTATGTGGTCGTAGGCGAGATCCATGTTGCGGTCAGGACATGGGACGTCTTTAAGGCTAATCAAATAATCGAATAGGGGACAAACAAGACCCCTCTTCCACTATAGAAAGGGAGGATTGGATGTGTCAGCCAGGGGAGAGCTGTTGAGGAAAATGGTATGCCTTGTACCTAGTCTATTGGTTGGAATAGGATGAGGTCGGGTCGGTATCGGGATGTTGGAGGTTTAGTAGGTACGTATCGATGTTGGTGACGAGGCTGATCATAAGTCGTAAGGTTGTCTTGGGTGTTCCATCTGCCGATTGACGTATGGATAGCGGGAAGGCTTTAGGGGGGCTTTAGGAGGTGTTTGCATGTTTCTAGTATTGTGCCTGTTGTACCCGACCGCTGTTTTTAGCTTGGACGGTACATCCACACCTCTATCTTCAATGTTCCAAAGGCAGGCTTATATGTGGGTACCTACTCCATACGGTTTAGTCCCTCTTCAACTCTCAACTCATTCCCCCTCTTCCCTCCAACACCCCTCTATCGACTCTATCAATTCAATCAGATGCGGGGAACCACAGGCGAGCACAGGCTGGAACCTTATCCCCCCTATCCAGCGACAGAGTTCCAAGGTTCAGAAGGTTTAGTGTTAAAGTTTTAACGGTTCACAGGGGGTTTACAGGAGGTTTACAGGGGTAAAGGGGCAATTCCGCAGTGGAAGTTCTATCCCGAGTTTCGTACGATGGCAACACGTGCGCCTGCATGCCAAAACAGTACAGTTCCTCACTTTTGATTCACTGCCTCATCCTCTCATCCCCTTGTCCCCTCGTCCCCCATCCCCCATCCCGCTTTGTTTCTTCTCGTTATTTGCAACCTTGGACCTCAACCTCGGATCTCGACCTCGACCTCGACCTCGACCCAAGTTCTCGCCCTTCCAGTCCAGAACAAGTTCTAGTGTGCCAGTCCTCGTCCTTTCTTACTCCATTAAGCTGCGTGGGTCCAGGCACCAGAGTCTACTAATGAAAGGTTCGAGACCAATCACGTGGCGAACTCCTGAATCGGGTCCCTTTCAACTCAATGGTTCGAAGGGGGGAGAAAGGTCGGTTGTGATCGTTGTAGACGCGTAGTCGTGCAGTGGTGCAATCGTGGCAGTCGTGGCAGCGTGGGTGAGGTTGCAAAAACTGCCAGACGACCCAAAGCAGCCAGAGCTAACCAAAGCTACCAAAAAGCTACCAAAAGCTACCCTCTACTTCAGACTCCATCTACTCCGGATTGCAGCTTGGCACGGTTTGCGTCGTTTCCGTCTACTTCATCCTATTGGACAAGTGTCTTTTATCTTTGATCATAAAGCAGCATTTATCATGCCGTCATATATATGCGGATGATGCCGATGCTGCGATGTCGTTTCACAGCTCCGAACCTCGAACGGCAGTCTAGATTAGATGGCATCGACTGGGAGGAATTTGGAATCTGCTGTCGTTTTTGTTCCTCTTCCACCTGGGCACTGTCCGCCTTACCCCGCGGTCTGCGGTCTGCAAGAAGAAGATCAGAGATCAGAGCAGCGGCAGATATCGCAATCTCATACTCATCAAAGCCCGTGCATTCACTACCTGGTCGAAACCCCGGCCTAGGGCTTACAGGGCGCATATGGAAGATTACAGAATAGCGGCGCTCTCGTACATATTGCATGTCTTTCTGGTCTTTCTTACCTGGTAACGACTAGACAGCTAGACTGTTGAGACGTGGTCAGGTGGGCCCGGCCATCTATATGTTACCGGGCTATAAAAGTATCTCGTTATCAGTATCTGTTCGCATCTGTTCGCATCTGTTAGCTTGCTAGTATGCTACGAAACGACACCCTCTTATGTATATTCTAGGACTTGGGTCTTTTTGTATCCCACCCCTCCCGGCCTGGACTGGCCTGTGACCAGAAAAAGGCGACTCTTCCTAGGAAACTAGGAAACTCCTGTGCTGATCCTACTGATTCCATCGGGCACAGACCCAGGCACCAGGGCTGACGGCAGAGGAGTCATCATCTCATCATTCAAGCATCTAGCTATGAGCCTATGATTAAGAGTCCGACTTCCGACGGAATCGTGTCATTCAGACGGTGAACAATGGTAGACAATGGGAGACAACTCGCCTCTGAACCCCCACATCAAGGCTAAATGGAATCCCGACAGCGTGACTCGGCCTATCAAACTGACCGTACGTACGCACTTGTATCCCGCCGTGCCCGCTTTCCCCAAACTTGCATGGGATATCTGACTGGTGATTGGGTAATTCTCACGATAGTGGCCTTACCAAGTACAAAGCCGCTGTATCTGAACTGAAATACATACCTACACTCTCATGTCGAAGTCTAGTATTCTTCCGCATCAGACGTGAAACCAGGTCTACCTCGCCTTCTCAGTATCATAAACCTATCATGGACTAGGTAGATGCATGAGCGAAGGAAGCGCCGCCCAAGAAATCGAGCGAGCCGCGCCCTATCTATGTAGTTTGTGGATACCAGCAGACTGGACAAGCCGACAGCAGGCATAATACAGGCATACATACAGGCATAACTGGCATACTTACAGGTACATCGTACATCAAGAGGGCTAGAAGGCGGTTGGGGATGGCGTGAACGTAGCAAAAAGGGAATCATAAGGGCGATCAGCCACAGAGATGGACTGCGAGGTCCGCTATGTCCGAATACCTGAATACCTAAACGAATACAAGGACCGGACTGGGTCCCCCGCCACAATGAGTCCTCTTTGACCTTGGCTGGTTAAGTCTCTTCTACCAATCCAGCGCTTACAAATCGGAAAATTGCCTGTCTTCTGCCCCCCTCTCTCGAATTCCTTCCATCGTGAGAAACGGTCACTCAACCCGCATTCAACTCATAGATCGGTTCTTTGCATACCTTAACGTACATACACAGGCTTCTCACATTGACACGCTGTTCCCTTTCCTGACAACGGAGAAAAGGGGGTGGTGCTAGCAGTGTGATTCTTACATAGTACCTTCTTACATCAACTCCCTCTGTCTGAAAGAATCCTGCCGAAGAAAGCCACCGTCTGTTCCTTTCCCATCCTCCATCTCAGCCTCAGGACCCTTGAGGCGAAATTTTTATCTTTTCTTTCCTAACCCATACCCATACCCAAGACAACATTGTGCCAGTCCCGATCGTGGATAGCATCGACCACCAGATCTATCTACTATTCTAGCCAGGCCTTATCTAGACCACGAGGACCCCGAGGACTACGTCAACTCTCTAGCGCGGCAGTTGCTGTGCCTTGGAACCACATTCTACTCTGTCCAGTTCCCGAAGTCACCGTCGACGGAAGCGTTGTCTCGCATCTCTGGTTTACTCACCCAATTAAGAGGGTTCATCAACGTATTCAGTCCATAAGCCCTAATATTCTCCGTCTCGCTATCTACTTTATTGTGAATAATTTGTTTGATTCAACGCTCCGAAACTAGTCGCAATGGCGTCGGCTCACTCCCAAGCACTCCACAATTTCATCCTCACACCTCAGCAGCAGAACCTGCTCTTCCGCGCCCTTACCTCAAACCAGGCGGGCAGCAGCAACAACAACAATTCAGCTAGCTCGCTATCTCTATCGCCTGATTCATTGTCCAAGTCTCCTGTACAGAACCAGAATGGCACAAATGGTGTCTCCCATGGCCTCCAAGAGAGTCCCTACCTAGATTACGACTACGATTTGGGACCCGATAGCGGTTTCGACTTCGACTTTACCAACGATGGCCAGGCAAAGATGATTGGGGACCTCCCCGGTGCCTCGCCTTCAAAGGATGATGATTCAAAGGCCAGCTCTCCCGACAACGACAGCCCTGATAAGAGAAGTCATCCGGATGATGACGATGAAGACGATTTGGAAGATGGTGGAGGCAAGAGACGAGAGGGTGAAGGAAAAGTTCCCAAGAAGCCTGGCCGCAAGCCACTTACAAATGAGCCTAGCTCGGTAAGTCGTCATTGATCGGTCATCGGCTCAAGAGACTATGGTGTCTAACTGTTAACTCAGAAACGAAAGGCTCAAAATCGCGCGGCACAGCGCGCGTTCCGAGAACGCAAGGAGAAGCACTTGAAGGATCTCGAGACGAAGGTGGAAGAACTTGAGAAAGCCTCCTCTGTGACGAGCACCGAGAACACTCAACTGCGTAACCAGATTGAGAAATTGACGATGGAGCTAAACGAGTACAAGAAGAAATTGACGCTCATCGGCACTGGTAGCACCCCTCGTTCAGTCTCGGATGGGGCGGCCCGACGAAACCAGTCGTTTGGCAGCGCTGCCATACAGAATCTCAACGACGTCAACTTTCAATTCGAATTCCCCAAATTTGGCGTCCTCCCCGGACCTCAGGGCAGTAGCATGAACGGCGTCAAATCGTCACCGTTTTACTCTTCGTCATCTTCTAGCAATAGCCCCAACAGCCTTACCAGCCCCTCAGACAAGATCAAGGACCAATCTAGCCCTAACTCGACCACCTCCTCAAAGAGCCGTGCCAATTCCGACTCTCAGTCGAAGGATAAGTCTTCAACGTCTCCTTATGACAGCGCTTTCGGTGGCAGCATCTCGAGGACCAGCTTGGATTCCAGTCATTACAGCATGAGTGGCACAAACACGGGGTCGCCTTGCTCGTCGACTGGCAATACCAACATGGGACCTAGCTCCTCGTGCGGTACTTCTCCCGAGCCATTGACGCAGTCGCCGCTCGGCTTTAAGCCCGTAGATACCTTGACCACGATTGGTGAAGAGCAACCAGCATTGACGGTCGACAACATGTCTCGTAAGTCCCAGTTTGTATTCAATCAAACACGAACCCAACTAACTAGATGGATAGAATTCGGCAATCTAAGCGCCATGGACTTCTCCGGCATCGATTGGATGTCGCAGAACAATGGCCAGTTCGACCCGCAGCTCTTCGGTGACTATCGGGAGCCGCAGGACAATATCCTGTCCAGCACCACGTTCGACGACAGCTTCTTCAACGACGCCTTCGACGTGGATTTCACGACGCCATACAACATGGCGCCGAGCCCGAACGCGCCTAAGAAGAATCTGATTGCTGAGATCGACGCCCGGAAAGAGTCGGAGGATACCATCATCACAACCCAGAACGGAAAGCTGCTCACGTGTAACAACATTTGGTAAGTCAAAACCCCACCTATAAACAACTAGGTACCCTCTCTAGATCATCAGGGCTAACCAAAGGCAATAGGGAAAAATTGCAAGCTTGCCCCAGAGTGCAATCCGGCGACCTCGACCTCGACGGCCTCTGCTCGGACCTGCAGAAGAAGGCCAAGTGCGGCGGCTCGGGCGCCGTGGTCGACGAGCAGGACTTCAAGGCGGTCATGACCAAGTACCTCGGCGCCGAGGGCGGCAAGTGCACGTCTACCGCATCCAGCTGCTGAACTCTTCCACGTTCATTATTATAGCAAGAAGCTCTCGAACTGAAAAGTAAATAAAAAGAAAATACATATCGAAGCTTACGTCTTTTGCTATTGTGCCACCACCAACCAAACCATTCATTGGGTTAACGGCGGAAGGAGTTTTTTTGTTAACCGGCGGCGGGGATTTCACCGGGAAGGCGGGGAAATAAACAAATACCTTTGCTGATTTTCAGGCGAGACGAGGCGAGAGAGAAAAGGAGGGAAAGGGGGGGAGTCGAAAGGTCCAATCATTTGGAAAGGGGGAGAAAAAAGGATACCTGACTTTGCGTATCTCTTTTTCGTCTCTCCTCTACGTTCTTCGGAATCACACTCATGGAAACGGAGTTGCATTTGCGACCTAAGAAAGGCGGAAAATTATTACTTTTTTTCTTTCTCTCAACTTTGGTTCTTAAACTCTCTCATCATCTTCATCTTCTTCTCAATTTTCCTTGGACCGTATCTCGTCTCGCGGGTACGGGAGGATTACATGGCAAAGCAGGCAGGGAAGGCAAAATAAGGGGAAAGGGGGGGAGGGAACTTTCCACTCGCGAGTTGCGACCTGCAAACCAGGTCTAAGGGGAGCACATCGGGCAGTAGGTGTGTGGCAAAGGACGGGGCTGGGGAATTGAGGCACGAAGCAAAGGGAACGACGTTGATGAATATTGACGATTATTGGGATGATGCTGGGGGGAGAAAGGGGGAAGATGATGTGACACATGTAGCCTTTAAACCTGACAAAAATGCCATTGTTCTGATCAAGAAGATGATGGCCGCCCGCTCCCCCCTTTTTTTTTTGCGCGTGGTCTTTTCTTCGTCTTTTCCCCAGAAACGCAGCAAAGCAAGACAAGACCTGACTTTCATGAGGGGTTTTCTCTTGGTTTCGAGATATAATTGTCTTATCTACCTAATCTCTCTTTTTGGACACATAGGACTCTTGACACATTTATTGAAAGCCGTTGGATTATACGATGAAACTGAAAGTGAAGTCTGAAACTCTCCCCTTTTTTTCCAACTTGGGTCATTAATGACGTAGACTGGTTCGAAGATACCCAGTACGGATAATCTTGTATCTTGTATAAAATTTTTCAATAAAACAGCTCTCCCCCTTCCGTCCTTTCCAAGGATTTAGGTAGCTTGGAGGCTCGTTAAACTATTCCTGTATCTACCTTAACCAATCAGTTCCAAGGAGGCAAGTCTTAAAGGAGTTATACACATTCGCCCCAAGCACATGTTAACGTACGTTAGGTCAGGCAAGGGGGGGAGAGCCCAGGTAGGCCAGTCTCACTCGGCCAAAGTTAAGGGTGTGGAACAGGCAGTTTTGCTTACCTCTCTCACCCCATCACGGGCGCTATTTTTGGTTAACTTTCTCAGATCAATCTTAGTAGTGGCAATCATCTGAGAAGGCAGGTAATATAACGTAAGATAATTCAAGCATTGGGTGATACCTCATTATCTACCTACCTCCTAGGTAAGTATGCGAGAATCGGGTTTTGTTGTTAGTGAGTAGCAGATTTAAGAAACCCTCTTTAAGATTTTAAGATTACTGCCAACTTCTATATATTCCATACTCTATATCCTATATCTCGATATCTCGAACGTAGTGCCTCCACACAGATCCTCTAACTTCATCTATCAATCTACCTAGCTATCCAACAGTATCACACAAGCGTAATAGTCTCCAGCCTCACCCCCCGCGCCGTCAAGGCCTCCGGGAAGAGCCTCGGGTCCGAGTTGATCTCCTCGCCCGTCTCCCTGTTCCGGAACATCCGGCAGGACGCGGGGTCGGTGCGAGCTTTCGGCCTTTCGAACGGCTCCCACTCGGGCGGTATGGGTATCTTCTTCCCTAGGCGCGGGTCGTCTGCCGATCTGCGTCCGTCCTCTAGATTCAGGTAGTACGGCCGGAAATCCCCGTCCGCGTCGCTCTCGGTTCGGCATGTCCAGGGCGAGGGGAGGGGACCTAGGAGTGCTTCGCCGTCCACTAGGTACGGGAGTAAGAAAAGTAGGTGTTAGTCAGTCGTTTTATCGTGGTAGTGACGCGAGAGAAGGGCTCTATGCCGGAATTTATAGGCGCTTCGACAACAAAAATTGGAATAGTCATAACAGATCAAACGGGGGGTATCTTACTGATTCCGTGCACTGGAACGCCTATGGTTAGCAATATTCTCGTAGTGTAGCGAAGGGCTTAGGAAGGGAAGGGAAGTTCTAGCTTGTGAGTTCTTCAGGCCTGTTTAGTAAAATCTAAAACAGCCTTGATATGTCGAAGAGACGGGATGGGAATCTTGGGAACGGAATGAGTTGGTTCTAAACCGTACATACCGTAGCAGTCACCAACGACCTCATACTGGCCCGTCGGTGTTGGCCTGAGAAGTAGCGGCACGTCGAGCCCTAGAACCACGAAGACCTCGTCGCCTTAAATATGTGTAAAACCATTTGTCAATTCATACGCATCGCGAGCAGCATAAGTAGTTTGCTGGGAGCTTACCTTCCTTTGGTACTCCACGTATCATGCCCATATACCCAATCTCTGTGCGAAAAACGCAAGACTGAGTGAATGTGTTAGTAAGGAGGTGTCTGTAGGGGCTTGATAGCTTTCTATAGGCCCGCAGCTCAGCGGTAATTCTTTTCCATTCTATCTCGTCCTCGTCGGTCTTGGATTCGGTAACCACTTCAGTGAGCTTTTCCAGCGTAGGATAGCCCCATCCCGGCGTCTTATCGTCCACCATGTTCACCGTGAGTATCCGGAGTAGCACGTCCCGGAACGCCTCGCCTGTGGGATACCGGTAGCCCCGTTTCTCCAGCTGTTCGACAGTCTGCCAGTAGACTCCGAAGAAGTGCGATTCGTAGCGAGCCATTACCATCCCGATGGTCCAGGATACGACCGCGAAGCGCAGCGCGGTGACTTCGAGCTGGCCGGGCAAGTAGGACCTCCACCAAGCCTTTGACGCGGCACTGGCGCGGAAACACTCCGTTGGCGGG
>JAOWAP010000062.1:0-10389 GCA_028565235.1 Hypoxylon lenormandii
GACGCGGTGGCCATCACGAGAACACCGGCACCGGCAATCAGAAGGGCGGCAAGCAAGGCGGCTCGGCCCACCACCACAACAGCAAGAACAAGGATCGTTGATGGACACTTGTTATATCTGTTTGTTTAGAGTTCTCGAGACTTCGGCATGGGCTCGTTTTAGGGAAGAGCTATTAGGGGGAGTGGTGGCTTTAGAGAGCACACAGACATGTCTATTAGGTAGACGTTGAGCTATAGTGAATTAACAACACATTTTGGAGTTTATCCTACAGGATCCTAAATTCAGGTGAACTTGTGACATGCTTTGGGCATATTACACAGCCAGTTTATTCACGTTGAGATGCCTAAATGGTGCCTCTGATAGGAAAAAGGCTCAATATAATGTGAATCGTTATAAATCTATAGACAACCTTGGAACTTTCAGGATTTAACAAATTTCGCAAGGGTATTTCATTATGAAGATTTCCAAACTTTGTTGCTATTGCACCCGAGAAATACTAGAATATGCCTAGGTACTTTTACTAGTGCTAATCGACATACGGTAAATTAAAAAAAAGTGAAAATGAAAAACTACCTAGTCACGAACAGCAAAAACTTGTGAGAAGCTATTGTTCAAACTTGGGGACAAGTAGCGCGATGGCCATGCGTCTCCGAACCCCTGACCCCTAGCCGGTCCCGTTCCTCCCTGATTATTACTTGGAATGACACATCATCACTCGCATACGTCGTGACAGCACGATGGAGTGTGAATAGGGGCTGCCAAGCTATGATTACTTGGTAGTGACTGGACGACAAGTACCATCTTTAGGGAAACAGGAAAGGGATTTGTAATTCTAAAAGGTCTATTTGAAGGCAAGCTTCCCTCATCTTTCTCAATATCCCAAGCTCCTTCTTCGCAGCCCCATCTAGCGGAATACCAACCATACCAAACAAACACGACAATGTCAGCAATTATGTCGGACGAGACGTCTAGGGAGGAGCAGCCGCAGAAGCTGGAGACTCCCTCGTCGCTTCAATCCTCTCTTACGCTAATACGCGCCACGAAAGCCTTCAAGCGATTGAACACGAAGGCGCCCGAGTCGTCAACCTCGGATGCACCCGAGTCGTCAACCTCGGACGCACCCAATTTCTGGATCGCGGAGGGATTGGACAAACCTGTCACCGAACTTTCGCCCGTCACCCTGGTTATAAAGACAATCACTACTCCCGCCAAGAAGGACTACGTCCGCATCGAGCTGCAGCTGCTGCGTCAGTCAACGGCCACGGAGACGGAGTGGACGTCGGCCCGCGAGACAGTAGTCGAAGGCAGACCCTCCGAGAACTGGGATGAGAACTGGGAGAGCGGCAAATTCGCCGTCTTTTCGCTCAGGTTGAGTGACCTCGACCTCGGGACCTTCCGCTTCAAGATCGAGGCGATGAAGCACGGCGGCGAGGAACAGGCGGGGGAGAAAGACAAAGTTCTTGCCACGATGTACACAGACAAATTCATCGTTGACAGCCTAGGCGTAGGGAAAGTGAAGGAGGGAAGCGGCGATTCGGAGGCGAAACACATGACAGCGAAGATGAGCGTCGGGAATTGAGACGCGGAACTATCAGGCAACGCTTATGTCGACTCATTGAGGTGAACGTTGGGAGCGATAATGTTCGGGTTCATCAATAAGAATGTATTTGTTCCTGAGAAATGTTAACGAACACGCAAGTTTCTATCTTCATTGGTGCAAATCCTGAATTTCATATAAGGTACCTATTCTCTGAGCTACTTGCGTATGTCATCAACCTTGGGAAAGTTTGAGTGATCTACCTGTTTATTGAGGGTTGTTATTATGTGAAAAAATAGGGTTCGTCAGATCCTATTACTGCTACGGTCACGATAAATCATTAACGGAACTATATCCATTTCTGCCCTGAGATATGAATGTAGAGGGAGGTCCAAAGGAGGCCTGCTAAACTGACTATTGCAGTCACGTAGGCGAAGCTAGTCATATACGTCAAAGATGCTGGTGTGGCTCGAACGAGACTTTGGCGAGCATCTGATGTTAACGAACGACTCGGTGGACAGACATGTGTCTGCCCTGTAAGCAGAAATATACGTACTGCTGCTTTATGGGCCGTTCATCGAAATCGCACTCGTTCACGAATTACACGGATACGCCGAGGCGGGTGAGTAGACTCTATTATTATATATGCTAGAGTCGCAAGTAGGTTTGTATCGCTTAACCCATTCTTCAATGTCATGAACAAATCGACGAGCAGCTCTGTAAACGATGTTTTACTTAACGAAAAGCCCGGGACCTTGGTCCGCGTACACTTGTTCCAAGTCCAAACCATACCGCAACGCTACCTTCCGATACTCTGCCTTCAGTCTCTTGTCGCCAACATTCGATCGCTGCCACTTGCTATACTCTCTCACTGCCTCGTCTCTGAGTTCTGGGATATTGAAGCAGTGGAGTAGCGGATCGAGAGACTTGCGATTGCACGGTTGTAGAGTTCGATTTGGAATATGACAAGGCAATTTCAATCGTAGTCCGAATCGTTCTTCCAATAGGGATCGCGCCTCCTCCGGTAATATTCCTCCGTCCATAGTTCTTCTTCCCTTTCCTCTTCTCTCTTCAGTTCGAGACGATACTGTTCATCATCATACGCAATACAATCCTCCTCATTATCGAATTCAACTCGATCATCATTGGAGATCCAAGTCTTCTTCGGGAGCTTTGTGGTGGTGACCGCCGATCCATGGCCCCGCAGCTTCTCCATCAAATCATCGTCTGGATACTCTCCAGGATACACTTCGAAGTTGATATTAATCTCTTTCAAGGAAGCAATAGTCCTAAAGCACGCGTCGAGGAAATCAGTTGCCTCAGTTGCAATATACGAAATGGCGAGCGCGCAGCTGTCGGGATCGCGTGGAACTAAAAGCTCGAGAGTCCTGATGCTTGTACATGCGTCTCGAATGAGCTCTAGATTTTCAAAATGCACTTTGTGAAGCCTAACAGGACCAGGTTGAAAATAGTCAACGCTAGGGAAAGTAATAGAAATATGTTGAATAAGGCTTGCTCGAGACCCGATTTTGCCTAGGAATGGTGCGATGTGAGCGCTGTCCGAGAGACATGAGTCGGTGCATACTTGAGGGAATCGGAAGCAATTATTCGAATAGAGTAGTGGAGTGGCCTCGCGATACACTTGCTTGCTAACACGGAGAAGAGCGGGATAAAGTCGATTCCATTTGGATCTACGGAGAGGTGGTGACGATGGGCCATGATCTGCCCCGAAGACTATTGTCTCGTCGAGAACGAGAAGTTCCGAGTAGATACTGA
Organism: Hypoxylon lenormandii; assembly: GCA_028565235.1. Lineage (NCBI taxonomy): Eukaryota > Fungi > Ascomycota > Sordariomycetes > Xylariales > Hypoxylaceae > Hypoxylon > Hypoxylon lenormandii. The sequence goes on from JAOWAP010000062.1 coordinate 3,314, forward strand.
GTCGTATCTCAGTTGGAAATTCGAAAAATTTCATCCTGACAGGATTGTGGACGTGATATTGAGCGTTGAGAGTTCAGCATCTTGGCCAGTTTGACCGAGCACCTTCGTAATGCGGGGAAAGACGACGGAAATTCAACCAACCAACCAAAGATCGTCAAGATAATCCTAGACTAGAGGTTGTGACACCTTCGATTCCTTCTTCCGAGGACCGGCTGTCAGTGACCCAAAGCCCTTCATGAGTAAGCTTCTCGTAGACGGCATCCAACGCTGGCCAGCGCCGATTGAAATGCAGCCGTCCTTGAGTTCAAGGTCCGTTAGAAGACGCAAATCAGCCGTAGCGCCGTCCTTGATGTTAGAATAGCATGGCAAGGGCTGTTGGCCGGCCCTGTGGAGAGCGAATTGAGCAGCTTTATTGAGAGCCAATGATCTGCTACTTGTTCTTTGCTTTTGGGTAGAAATATAGCAGCGGGGGAGATATCGCTCTGCAGGAAAGAATAACACGAGCTTTTCAACTTCTCATACTCTTCAGTACCAGCTAGCACAAGCTGTTCCTTTGGAAAGACCATCTGAAGAGCCTCCACGGCTTTGAAGATAGTTATAATGTCATGATTAGAGAACGAGTCTTTTGGCAGAAGGGGAGAATAAGGAAAGAATACATAGGAGGCGCTCCTACTAGGTTCATTGTCTCATCGTCATTCTCATCTACCAGGCTCGTGGCGTTTCTCCATACGACATCTGAGGCGGATTGGTTGGTGGTAATATTGAGAATATACTTGGTGCGGTATATCTGCCCAGCTGGAATCAAGTCAGGGGATGAATTGTTTTCATTTTTCTGTAAGGCTCAGCTCTATCCAGATTGCAATCTTACAAGGCCACTATGTTTTTGCGCAGAGAGCTATGAATCCAAGCGAGAATGAGGTTCCTAACCTGCTAACCTTGGAGCAAAGGGGCCTGGGGGCGTACATCCTATCTTATCTTTTTCTTGTGCTAACAGACCTGTAAGCCTACCCCGGTGGTGACGGCTAGGACCCTGACACCCAGCCTGCGATGAGACTACTGCGCGGCCGGGAAACTAATTTTTTGCGCGGATAAGACCGATTGGCCGAGTAGGCCGCCTATCTCCTAATCCATTCAGGGGTACCAAGCAGCTTGCTTGAGCAATTCAGGGGAGGTGTTCCTCGCGTTAGGGTGCCCAAGATATGCCCCTACCTTACAGATAACGAAGCAAATTCCTCTTCCAGGTATTCTTCGATATTCTTGGTATCCTCGACCCTCGGAATTTTAACAATAGGGAACTTTTATATACGGGTTGTCATTATTGGCAAGGAAGCCCGCTAGAGATATTCTAGATCCTACATATAGGTAGTCTGCACCGGAATTCTCAGAGCGCGGTGCTGTGGTAATACTCACTAGTACTTCCTAGAGAAGCTTGATACGAATCATTCCACTAGAACGCAAGATCTTGGGCATAGCTGGAGTTGCGCCTATGAACTCTTCGGCGGAAGCAGGGAATGTCATTCTTTACGTGAGATTCTCTCTGCTCCCTAAAAATGTTCTTCATACAAGTGACAAACTTGCCAACGCCAGCTATGAAGCATATTATTATGAAAAGTCTTCGAGGACGGTACTAAAAGTCGGTATGGCGCTGTCATTAACGTTGATGGCATTTCTAGGAACGTCTGTAAGCATGTCGTGGGAGAGAGTGCCGAAGTACATTCCGTATCGCCTGTGGGTTTCTGGGACTATAAGAGCTTAGGACTTTACGAAAAGGCGAAAGCCATTCTTGGGGCAGATTAATTCGAACTGATCGGCAGCTCGGACAGGTTCGTGATTTGAAAATCGAATTACACTCGTTAAGATAAAAAAATTTCAAGAATTTGTAGAAAGTATCTTCTCGTGGAAGTATAACGGAGATATTAAACAGCTGGCTGGATGGTCCCATTACGAAGGGAATGATAGACGTGAGTTCAATAGTCTACTAAACTCATTCAGCTAACCCCTTAAAAGCTGACACTAAACCAGCCCGATCCGCATGGGTGCTCCCAATGGGGACCGCAAGTCAACGCCTACTTAGGTACGCTAGTGGTCAGGCCTGCATTGCTGGCGATGCAGCCCATGCCATGAACCCCTGGCAAGGATTTGGTGCCGAGATGGCTATTGAAGATGTCATGGTTTTAGGTGCCCTCTTTTGAAACATATTGTTACCCGAGGAAGTCAATGCGGTATTCAAAGCATTTGACGAAGATGGGAGACTGAGACGTGAACGATTGAATCTGGATAAATTTAGATAATCATTGGCTTCTAGGTGGGATTCACCGTCTACTATCTGCTCCGGCCGCTATTGCATTATTAAAACTAAATATTAAATAAAAGATTCTATAGTACTATGTTCGCAAATCGACTCGTAGTCCCACTTCAAAAATTCTACTGCGCGCGATACTCCTAGCTAGATTACTTCCTCCTCCATCTTCTTCTTCATCATTCCCCAAAGTCCTGCGTATCTGTATCCGGAAACCCAGTAATTTCCCTCGACATCCTTCCCCACGATGATGAGTCCGTCTGTGAAGTTATATGGGCCCTGCACGCTCTGGATATACGAGGGCGTCAACGGCGTGGTTCGTGGTGTAACGGCTGCAGCCGAGAGATCGATTCCGTACAGGTTTGCCTTCTGCCAGTTACTAAACATCAATAGCTGCATCGAGCTGGTTCCAAAAAACGGAGGCGCCTTATTGCTGGGGTCTGTCCGGACGAGTGACATGTAAGCTTCCACCTGCTCGCGTGAGCCTTGCTCCTGGATCGACCGACGAATGTGGGAGGCAAGATAGCTGAGAGGCTTTTGAAGTAAATCCTTGGCCGGCATTAGGGTGACAAGGAAGCCGACACAGTTGCTCAGGAACGGTCGATTGTCGGGAATTAAATCCTGCAGAACGGGCCGCCATCCGTAGGCTTGTTGTACGGCAACCTAGCATAGATCGAGTTAGTGTTGAGTGTGCTAGTGTGGTGAGCAGAAAAGGGGGAAGTGGGGCCACTCACGGTTGTGTTCTCTGCAGCATTCGCCACCGCCAACCGAGATAGCCAGGCCACGAGAACGTCTCCTTCGGTAAGGAATGGCGCTTCAGCTTTCTCCGAGATAATCTGCTCGACGGTAAGCTCCGCAAGAGCCTTTTCCCTTAACTTCGTGAGGTGCGCGGCGGGCACGCAGACCATACGGTGCTCTTTCTTCCGAAATATCAGACCGAAGGCATTCTGAAGAGCCCACCAGAAAACACCGGGTTTCGAAATATGGCGATCGGCGAGGACGTGGCGTTCGGTTGGATTCTTGCCGCAGTTTTCTAGTATATAGTTGTCAGGGGCCAACGGTGTAGGTATCTCGCTCTCCCTTCCTTGTAGCATCAACACCCATGCTTCAAGAAGAGACTTCTTGGCCATGGCGTCGAAGGATAGGTGCATCCAGTATAGTACGACGATTGTGGAATTGCCGAATGAGATAACACGTAGTCCTAACTCGGGCCGGTCCGTATATATGTAATCGTTGAGCGTTCTTGGGATTTCGGGGCCGTATATCAAATCAGAGAGGTCGTCGGGGTCTCCCACAAGCGCTGGTCGGCCATCGCGCGGTGGACGGGGTATATGCGAAGCAGCAGGATGGTCTTGAAAGGCCACGTCGCTCAGGTTTACATGGTCGAAACCAATTGGTGGACGCTGTAGTGAGAACGAAGCCGGAATGTGATGTTCGAGTTCACCTCGCTCCTAATACAGCGCTGCGTTAGATACCAGCTTAGAAATGAGATTAGGAGAGGCCTTGTATCGTACATTTCTTCTCAACCTAGCTCCCAGCTTGTTCCAGCCAGGGCGGCTAACCAAGCGCTCCAGAGAGGCGCGTAGTCTTTGGGGATCGAGAACATCGTCAAATACGAACATCGTGTACAAGACGAATGTCCTGAAGATGATGGTGTCGTCGAAAAACCCAACCGGGACGACGACATCGGTCGGCACGCGCTCCGGCGCCTTCGGTCGACTAGACGTAAAATTAAACATACTTACCTTCCAGCGTTACGATGATGTGGCGACACGGTACTCGAAGATGGCCAGTAGGTATTCATATCCGCGCGGAATTGCAGACGAGCAAAAGGTCATTCGAGGCCAGGGGTACACCCGAAGCGGCTATCGCACGAGTTATCTCGTGCACTTCCCCAGCCGAGACTTTTGTTATCGTCTACCTGTGCGAGAATCCGGGGTTTGTATCATCCCCTAGCTAGCGTCTCGAAAACCCTAGAAACCGCGTACAACTTCCCGGTTCTAGAAGCCTCGTAAGGATTTTGGTGATTGAAATTTATCTCCACATGTGGAGGAGTCTGTGAGTTTATCACCAACAGGCATGTGATGTTCCATTGGGAAATTGGGCCCCTGAGGCACAGCAAATGCGTACCGGTAGAATTGAGCATGCGTTCCGTGCGAAGTATTTTATCGCCCACCTCGACTGCTACCATTTGGTACATGTTATCCAGTTCCGGTATGGGTACCATGTCTATACTCCTGAGTTTCTAAGGGATCTGCGGATTGCAGCTCACCAGAGCCCTAGGGCTGGGTCGCCATCTTCTTACTTAACCTTCTCGGCTCCCAGAAGCCGTCCCGGCAGCTAATTCGAGACTACTTTTGCGGCTTCTTCTAGACTCTCCACATCGATAAACTGAGGGCTATTAGCTGATATTCGCCGAAGCTCTCGAAGGTCGTCTAGAATGACTTCATTGGCGGCCCGGAGCGCGGAGGGCGATCGTATACAAGACGTTGCAAACCACCTTTCTCCGTTACCAGTTGAGGGGTTTTCGAAGACGATTCAGGCAATAACATATGTTATAAGCGTATTCGCCACTCTCATCATTGCACTTCGCGTCTATGTGAAGTTTTCTTTCGCAGCATCGCAGCGATGGGGATGGGATGATATTTTCGCGGTGGCCGGATGGGTTCGTCGATATCTGACTGCTCCATTTGCTTTTGCCGTTAGCTGACAGCTAGAATAGGTTCCTCTTTTGCCCTCGGTCGTCTTTCTCATTCTAGCAACCAACTATGGCCTAGGTGCCCATGACAGCCAAGTGCCCGATGGCATGCTCGTCTATTACCAGGTCAGGGTGAAGAGCTACATGTTCTGCTTCGAGCTGATCTACTTCGCGTCGTCCGTCTTGACAAAACTCGCAATGGCTGTTATGATTCTACGATTAAGTGCGACAAAGGTTTACGCTTATATTATTTGGGGGAACATGGCTGTGCTCGCTATCAACGCATTTGTGTGTCTTGTCATTCTGTTCGCGAGCTGCTCGCCTATCCAAGCCCTATGGAATGAGAAATTGTATGTTTCGTATCTCACTTTTCCGCGTATTGACTAATCGGTATTGAAGGGGCTATTGTCGACTCAGGGACGGATGGATCATCATCAGCTATGCTGGGTCGGTGATTCTCGCCATGGTGGACTGGACCTGTGCTATCACGCCGTTCTTTATGCTGAGAAACTTGCAAATGCCAAAGCGACGGAAGATTTCAATACAGATCATTCTTAGTTTAGGTATCATTGGTAGTGCCGCCGGCTTGGTCCGCATGGGGTACTACCACGCCTATGATGCCGACAAGTATCCATTTGAATCTTTATGTAAGCATCCACTACATCCAGCCGACCTAGTTATACGATGAACCATGCTTACTATTCGATGTTCCCCTATAGATAATTGGGGCCACACAATTCTTTGGTCGATACTCGAGGCTGGCTTAGGAATCATTACTTGCTCCTTGCCCCCATTGCGTCGGCTATTCAAGAAGTTCTACCAAGGCTCCTCTGCAATGTCTGGAAAGAGGTCTAGGCTAGGAACAATCGATGTAAGAACTCTCAACTATATCCTGGCCGTCGAACTAGCCGCTAACCACTTCTCGTCCAAAGGGTGCAACAGAGCTCATCACTATTGGCGGCGGGAAGCAAAATGGGGGAGTCGTAAATATCCGCCGGAAAGAGGGCTCCAATTGGGATAGATTGGATGATGAGATCTCAACTTCCAGCCAGCAGCACATCGTTAAATCGACCGATGTATTTGTCGAGACAAGCAGCGCCGATGATGACAACCCCCGAATCACGCGTAAGGAAAGCGAGTATCCATGGGCAGCACCTAAGTGATGTTCGTATGGACTTCAAGATGACCGCTAGGCTTCGCTCATCGGTGTGCTCGATGTCTTGGTACAAGCTAAGACGGATGTAGACTCTGAGTCGACGTATACCATAAGCCAGGCGTCATGCGAATCAGCAGCGACGTCGAGCATGAACATGGCGGAGAGAAGGGCGTTTAAAAGACCTGGGACTTCATGCTCATAAAAAGAAGGTACATATAAAATAGATCGGTAGGGTTTAGGATTCAACACAGTCACATGTAACAACAATCACATTCCAGCACTGTCTGGCCCCCAAGTTTAACTTGTTTGCAAATATTCAGACCTCCGCCCCTTCTTTTCTGATAAGACTAATCTAACTCATGTCCCTGTTCGCGGCTGACACAATGAGGAAGATGGTGAAGGGCGTCGAATCACACGAGCTTGCGCCGATGTTTATCTTATGTGGACTGTTGACGGGCGTCTTAATAGCTCTCGGTCATCACTTATATTATGCGTTGCTTGTTGGCGCGTCTGCTGAGCCTGGTCGCATCTTGGCTGGATAGAAGCTTTCGAATCAACAGTCACTTTGGCTGTTGGCACAGCCTTTGCTACGATCGCTCGGACGCTTCTGTTATTCTCTGTGTCGATGGCTCATGTACAAGTACTGCGGCAAGTACAACGTAGCAGCCATCTACAGGTCCACGATATGCCATCCAGCTACGGATAATGGTCCTGGGTAGTAGGGTAGGTACCTACCCAGCAACGAGCACGCACCGACCAAACCAAAGGCATATATTCCATAGCAACAGAGCACTTTCCATCGGGCCGGGTGTTTATTATCTTACCACAAAATGGGCCACTGAGTCCCTCGGTGGCCCAGTGGTAAGAGCACCCGGCCCCCCCACAGTAAAATCCTTAGGATTTTCGTAGGCCAGGTTCGAGCC
>JAOWAP010000063.1:0-10376 GCA_028565235.1 Hypoxylon lenormandii
GCCAGGGCTGGCCGTTGCCTGTGAGGAAGGTCGTGCAGAAGAAGGTGCCTGGGAAGGGGTGGGTTACGGAGTAAAATGGGGTGGGGTTGGGTTGGGTTGTTTGCGTTGGCGAATAATAGAAGTTTGGTGATTTATATGAGTCTTCCGTATGAGTGCTCAATATTAAAATTGATGGGCTTAATACGCTGCTGCGTCTACCCTCCTTGGATTATTCACGATACATTTTATCTCGTAAGAGTTCGATCGTATCGGCGATTCTACAGCCCGTGATTAATTTAAGATATTTAGCTATGTCCCATTGCAGAGCGCTTTACTCTACGCGAATGTTATTATGACGACGATCTACAAAAAACAAGTCTTACTTTAGACCAAGAATCACGAGCAAGTCAAACTTTAGTAGTAATAGTTCCCTAGTACCAATATGAAATTATTCTCTTGCTACTCGGAGTCATCAGCAGCAAAAAGTCTATAGCGAACCGTCACGAGTCTACTACTATACAGCGATCCTTCTCTATGAATGCAAACGTAGCGTAGTTTTCTAGACGCGATTCTTTCTTCACGAACAGTCTATTCCGATGCGGGCTCGCCTGAAATGTGGAATGCATCAACCCTCCTAAACGCCCGTAAAGCCCCGAAGACGGAAATAAATTCTCGACGGCTCTTGAAACAAAATATACCCGGCTTAGTCCTTCTTGACTTCTTGATTCACTATTGATTGCCCAGTTGCCCCTTTCACCTTAGTGCTCACGATACGGAGGCGGCGGTGGTAGCCCTTTCGAGGGCCCGGCGCCTGAACTAGATGGCGGCGCTGGTGTGGCCATTCCTACCAGTTGCGTCGTCTTCATCACCATCCTCGGGAAGTACTGCTGAATGAACGACTCGCTATATCCTGGTTAGCTCTATATACTTCAAGGCTATTTTTAGTTTAGTGATAGGAAGATACTCACGTATAATAACTGTGGTCTGCGTTATGGGGTTGCACGAGATTGTGGGCCAGCTCGTGAGCCAGCACAACCCACCACCACACAGCAGCCGCAGCTCTACCCTCGCCCGATAGGTGGTCCACGTGGAGCTGGATGAAGAAGCGCAGGTTGCAGAAGATGCTTCCGTCGCGGTTGAAGGCGATCGTGCCGCCCGCTTCGTCGTAGAAGACGTGCAGCGCGGACCTGTTGATGGAGTACACGTCGCCGACCTCTGCGAGGACCGACGCGAAGGCGTTGATAGCCCCGTGGTTATTCGAGAGGAACTGGGCGGGGTTGAAGTTCGGTATCGCGTTCGATACGAATACCCGCATGCTATTCGACGCTTCGGCCACGAAGTTGAGATCCTTTCCTATAGTGTCGTCACAGTACGTGGCTTGCTCCTTGACCTCTCGAGTTGAAGGCGGCGAGTACAGTTGTGAGGAGTCATGTGCTCTAGTAGATTTGATAGCATTTAGCAGATTCTGTTGGACTATGGCAGGATTCGTGACCTTGCCGTCGTCCTTTTTGCCAGGCCCAGAAGCAGACGGCGGCTCGGGAGGCGGTAGCCTGGCGGGCTCGGGGTTTGAGTCCATGAAGTTCTTCAAACTTTCCTCTGCTTCATCTGTGGTTTCGAACCCGAATCGTTTAGATAGATTTGAGAAGAGCCCTTTGTTCTTTCTACCTCCTTGCGACGTCGTCGGAATAGGTGGTAGTGCTCTGGTGTCATCTTCAGGTGAGCCAAACCCACCAGGCATACGGGGCGGCGGTGTGTTGCTACGTTCTCTGGCTGCCGCAATTGCTTCGTTCTGTCTCCTGAAATCCCGTTCCCGTTCCCTAATACTGGCTTGTTCGGCGTCTAGAGCCTTGCGTCTCTCTTCCTCGGCAATTCTAGCCTCAGCAGCTTTGGCTCTGAGGATACGGTCGACGTTGTATCCACGAGCCCTCAAATCGAGTAGTCCAAGCTTGAGGAAGGGCTCAAAAAAGAAATAAGCTTGCTGGCTTGGCCGATTGAGAATAAGTTGGCACACCGCTTGTCCTACTTGATACATGTCTGGAGCAGAGGCCTCGGCAGATACGTAAAGGACCCAACCGTTGTTAGTTTTTGTACTCGCTGCTGACCTCTTCTCCGTGTGCGACTGGCTTTGGCCGCGCAGCGATCGGCGAAGTGAGACACTGCGTACAGCTTCTACGGTCAGGTTCTTCTCGAGCCATCTTGCGTCGTGCTTAATGGCGTCGCGCGTGTATCTGGTGTACTCGTGAATGAAGAGCTTTGAACGCTCAAGAACATGCTTCCGAAGCCATACTGCGCCGTCTTGTTTTCCGTTCTGCGGTCCGATCCTGAGATCCTCCTGAACAATAGTAGAAAGGGTATGGGAGCCAAGGGCCATATAAAAAGACTCCAAGACATCCTCTTCGGGCGCGCATATCAAGTGGTCTTTGAACAGCCGATAGCTGATGTAGTCATCTAGAATGACGATACTAGCCGGGGTCGCAAGTTGATACTGCCTGATTGGCGCTTCCTCTTCTTCCGTATCCAAACTCTTTTCCTTGGACGGCGAACTAATCTCCTTGAAGGCTAGTAGAAACGGCGAGGACTTCATCTTTTTCCAAAGATCTTTATCCCTTTTCAAAGTCGTCATATCCTCGGCAAGGAACCTCAAGAGGTTTAGGTATTTCTCCGAGCTCTGAAGGATACTCAATAGCCTGGCTGGTTCCCCTGCTGCTAACTGGGCGATTTCTAATTTGGTTGGTTCGGTCTTTGAACCGCATGCAGATAAAAATGCGTTCGCAGAGCTGCCAAAGTCGACAAAGTCAAATATCTCCCCATACATCGACGAATTACCCAAGTAGCAATTACGAGGACTTAGACGAATCATATTGCCTGCCTTATCTCCCGGGCTCGTTGGCGTCTGTGAAATTGATAATCGTCTCCTGCGCACAACCGGCACGATAGGAGCATCACGAAGCTTTAAGATGGAGTTGTTTCCCAGCTCATTGAGGCGGGTTGCGAAGTATCCAAACAAGTTTATTGCTTCGGCAGAACTCTGAGGAGGCTTAGCGAGTAAACGCTCGACGCATTCAAGAATAGGCGGATCTGCAACTACGCCAAATTTCTGGTGTACAGTTAGTGATGATGTTCAATAATGAGGATTCATGAATACGTACCGGGGCATGGGAATGGAGATCCCTTTTCAATATGTTGAACCCCAAAATTGCAGCGGCCTCGTTTGTAAAGCATCGAGACGGAGGAACAAGTTGTCTTGGGTTTCCTTGAAGAGGGAGGAATGCTTTAGAACTCGACCCGACATCGAATTCTACGTAGCCGTTACTATGGTGGTACGAAATGAAGTATGTCATGGCATTGGCCCTTAATGCTTGATCAGATGAGGACATCATATCTACGAGTTCGGGAGCCGAGGGGTAAGGACGCAAGCCCAGGGCAAGTAAGAATTTACCCTCCGGGGTGGAAGGTCTTAGATTGCCGCCTGGCCATTGAATGATCTTTAGACCGAGAGGCCGGAGCGGGCCTTTCGGTTCATAAAGCTCAGAGACTTTGTATAACTGCGAGCTTGGCTTGGTTGCTTCCAGGCCAGGTGGTCCGGCTTCTGCTGGACATATGCGCGATTCCTTGAGTTTCTTCAGATCATCGTTCGGAATGTCAGCTCGTACTGACGCTAAGTACTTGATGAGTTCAACATGACTCCACTTTGCATGCCCGGACTCGTCAACCTCTGTTGAGCGATTGATTAAACGTGTAAAGATAGTGTCCAGGTCCACTGTCTTCCTGACGCCGATGGCGGTGAGAAACTTGTCCTTGAGCGATGAACATCCCTTAATAGTCGGGAGGTCGTCAAAGAGTTTCACGCTCTGGAAGAATGATTCCGTTGGCTTACGCATACCTAGTTTGGTCGGCATGACAGTGTGGCTCTGAAGTAATGACGTGACAGTTGCCTTCGAACTCTGGCTAAGGCTGTCCCAACCCTTTGATAACACCGTCAGGACACGTATCGAAAATTCGGCCGACTTGGCGAGGTTCTGCTCATCTGGTCTTGTCGACCTGGTATCAATCAAGAAACGAAGCCAAGGGACGATGTCGAGAGATTCCCAACCGAGGGCTTGCAACTCGGGCGTAGTAGAGTTGCGGGTGAAATCGTATGGAATAGTGGTTGGCGGAACAGGCAATCCAGCCGGTATTTTGTTCGGGCTAAGATAATTCTTGATGCTTCCTAGAGCGATTATGCCACCCTGATCATCATCACCGTTGCTAAAAAGACCTATGGCAACATCAAGGAGACCGTCTCTTTCTGTAGTATTAATTTCTTTCCGAGAAGCCTTCTTGCTGGCCCACTGGATAAAGCTGATGAGTTGCTCCTTATTCAGCGGCTTCCCGGATAGTTCTTTCCGTATATCATCCACAGTAATGTGAGATAGCAATTCGAAATCGGTCAGCTTCTGAACAAAACCTGTCGTTTCCAGTTCAGGCGGGATCACCGGGATCCCATCAACAAATTTAGCAAGTTCCTGCGAGCCAAGTCGGACCTTATTAGTCGTAAGGACGCCTCGACTGCTGTACACCTCTACTATGGGGCTTTTGTACGATGTCCAGAACGCCTCCTCGATTGTTTGCGAAACATGGCCACTCGGTGTAGAATCTCCGAAGGTAAAGGCCTTCAGGATATGTACTGCTTCGGGCATATATTTGGCAATCTCTTTCGATGTTATGTTTGTACCTGAGATCTGTGCAGCTCTCTGTAATTTCGTTTGCAATTCGGCCATCTCGTGCGTAAAGGCAAGCCGCGTCATGATACCAGCAGCTCGTAACATTTCGAGATTCCATGTTCGGACCCATCTCGCATTTAGATCGATCGCCTCTCGCTCTACAGTTGGGATGACAGATGGTGCTGAGATATGGATTCCTGCGCCCGTGGTTTGGGTGGTTGGGAATCCAATAAAAATTCGGCCGCCTTTCTTGCTTGGTAGCACGGAGGCGAAGACATCAGTTGCTTTAGAGACAGCTTTAGAGCTTGAAGAACTCTCCGAAGCTTGTGTCTCGTCATATGACGATGTCAGAACCGACAGTTTAGCTACCTTCGGCGGAGGCTTTTTAGTAGCCCTCTCTAATTCCGCTGAGAAATTAGCCGGAATGGATGTCTTGATCGCAGCAGTAGTCACTCTAAGAAATATGCTCGAGGTCGACAAGACTGTGATATCCTCAGATATTGTCTCCTGGGCCACTTTCTCTTCTCTTGCCGTCTTATTACTCTTTCCTGCTGCAGTATTTGCTGTCAGCCTAGAGAAGAAGCTTCGCAAGGACGGCATCTCCGAGCTTCCAAAACCATAGGATTCGCTCTTCGCAGCCGTTGCCACTTCGGGTTTCCATCCAATGGCGCTCATAAAAGAAGCATCGATCTGCGCGCTTGTACGATCCACGCTCTGCACTTTCATAAGACGATCCTTCGTAGTAGTCTCTACATCTCTTGACAGAGCAACCTCGGCACTAGGACTGGTTTTCTTTTGTAGATGAAGGACTTTATAATCGTCTATCCAAAATTCGATGTTCTGGAGGGCTACAAATGTCAAACTCGTAGCTAGAAACTGACTGACCGATAGAAGGTTCGGTAGCGTCGTCGTAGTATTTCGGTAGTCTAAAACAAAGGCGGTATCAGGACTGCGCTGGTCCTCGGGAAGTTGTAGTTTTCTTGTAAAGAGCGCGTTTGCTTTCCAGTAGAATGCCATAGCCTCCTGACCAGAACTAACAAAGGGCTCCTCGCAGTCAGCGAAGACACTATAGAATCCAACACCAAAGGCCCCAATCTTGGTTTCATCCGGATTCCCCTCGGCGATCCTCTTCAGCCTCCCCCAGTCAGTCTTTGTGAAAGGCTGTCCATTGTTCTGTACGACGAGTCGACGGAGAGTGTGGTTTGTGATGATGTGTTTGAGTAGGTCGGACCGATCCGTCGTAGTCGGCAGTGGTACTTGAGTCGAAGGTAAGGTCTCCCACTTGATCTTGACCGTAGTGGCTTGAGCATCGGCGGCATTTTGGATAAGCTCTCGCAATGTTGTCCATTCGCCCGAGTATCTTGCGAGGACTTTGTCGATGAGGGCTCGAGTATCGACTGTGACGGCTTCCTCGTCCTCCCCGTCCTGCAAGGCTGCAGCTCGCAGCCTTCCATAATCCATCGTTACGGTCGGTGAAGGTTAGAGTGTTTCTTATTAGGACATGGCAGTAAAGCGAAGGACGAAATCTGCGCTTGAGCGAAAGTAAGTGACAAAAGTATTTATTGTAACTTGTGGAAGAGTTGCCTAGGTGCGTCGGTTGCTTTGTAAGGAATTCCTCCAATCCGGGGGTGGCAATTGTTGATTGTTGAGGTTGCTGTAGCCTACTCGTAGCCTACGCGGCGGCCAGTAAGACTGACTTTCCAGGTTGTAATCAAAGACCTGAAAGCACAGGCGATTTCTAGAAACAAATACGACGTGCATGAAAAGGTACGAATCTTGCCTATGAATGGCAGATACAATACATGCACGTCATGGTCATGTTAGGAATATAGGCAGCGATAGGCTTTCGTGTACTTGGGTGTAGACTCGGGAATTCGAATAGGCGGTGATGATTCGTCTCAGCTCTCGCTTTTCGGCCATGATGCATGGATGTTTCACCCCGGATCAAGGGTACATGCAGATACAGATAACAGCCTAGCAGCCCCGAACGCCCTGAACGCCCTAGAGCTAATTTTATCTCCAAACTCCACCGCCTAACTCCACAGCCCCTATTGCGCCTATCAGATAGTTCATACGGGGAGGTTGTATCACCTAAGGTCAGGTACGCACCCGCCCGACACCTAACCCAGCAGACCAGTCTGCCCAGTCCAGCAGCTCGGGTTATCCACCCCGTGTTATTAAGTCCATTATCCATGGTATTGTAGTACATGTAGGCACAATCCACTGGGGACAATGCTGTTCTTAGGTACGCAAGTGTTATATGAGCATGTCTCAACTCAGTCACCTCAACGAACACTGCGCCAGAACTTGCAAGGTTGGGTATCGATTTTATTCATGCAACTGCTGTATCATTTGATACATCATAGAAAGGACTAGGATAGACTAGTTTTCTCTATCTAACCAAGTGTTGTGCATTGCTCTCTGTACCCGTTCTTGGCAACATTCGTCCTGATAGAGAGGAAATATAATGATAAGACGACGATAATCATCCACGAAAGTTGCCTGGGGAGCTTCTCCTTCGATGTTGCTGGGGACTTCTACTTCGCCGGGGTCGTCCATCTCTCGATCTGGGCCTGTAACTTTCCTTGCCATCCCTTCTCCGCTCAGATCTCTCAGGGCTGCGCGTGCGGCTGCGGTCTCGTCGATGAGTTCTTCTGTGTCTGTGATCATCCCGCTCGGGGCTATAGCTCCTTCGTCTTCGATGGCCATGCCTGTCGTCTCTATTATCACTTGATCTATGCTTGTGAAGCTCATCTCTTCTCCTCGGAGACCTATCCCGTCGTCTCTCTCGGCTGTGACTTCGGCTTCTGTGTCTCCTTCTGTGGCGTCTTTCAGAGTCGTCGTGTCTCTTCGACAACTTCCGGTCCTTATCAACGGATTTACCCTCATCTCTGGTAGCGAACTTGGTATCGCCACCTTCCGCCACACCTCTACTTTCACCAACATCTATAGCATTAGCACCTGAAGCATTGGCATCTATGCCTTTGCGTGGGGCAATGGGCAACCCCAACGCACGCGCCAGTGCATCTTCCTCCGCCTCCTTGATTCGCTTCAGTTCCTCTTTTCGCTCCCTTGCCTCTCTCTCCTGTTCTGTTTCCGTGGCGGATGCTCCTGCTGCGTCGGAGTTCGTGTACCAGGTAAGGTCTCGACCCTTTGCCCAGCGACCGACTGGCGCCTTCAGACTATGACCAAGGTAGTTCTCGCGGTGGTTTGAAGTGGCGACATCCTCCCAATTGAAATTGACGCCACCACGCGAGCCTGTCTTACGAATGCTCGAGACAAGATCCATCGTAGCAGCTTATACTGACTGTACAATTTGAATGAGTAGACGCATATATCGTAATTATAGCTCGCGTTTAATTGTTGGGCCAGAATCGCATAAGTTTCCCAGGGAGGTTTGTGCGAAGGTGTGTAGATGAAGATCGAAGGTTTGGTGTTTGTGAATGAAGGAAGAACGAATATGTGAGGCTGGACACATGCACAATGTTACCTAAGACCCGCTATGACGATCATCTTATCTTGGTGCGCTACCCGATAAGATCCCGGCAAGTAATCGATAAGGAGCTTAGACTTACATGTGTCTACCCACTTTATTTACGGCTTTCCAGACAAAGCTCCCCCAACTTCCGCTTCCGCAACCTATTTCTACCTTCTTGGTAGGCAATTCTCGATTGACAGCGAAGCATCATATTATATGCACCATACGAACATCTGCTAGGGAACAATAAAGGACGAATATGGCTAGCAACGAACCTCCCCTAGACGAGATCCAATGGCGCCACCCACTCGCGGTCCAAGCGATGGGTGGCATCCATTCAAATACAGTACTATTCTACTTCGCCGAGTCGCCATTCTTCGATCGCACCTCTAATAATGCCGTACTTTACAACCAGGCCATGTTCAATCCGAATATGAATATGCTAGTCTCCACCCGCGAAGCCTTCGAGGGCCGATTGAAAGAGATGTCGGGGTTGGAATACGTGGTCGCCCAGGAACCCGCCGAGATGGGACCTGGCATGGGGACCGGCGTCTGGGTCATACACAAGCAGACGCGGCGCAAGCGAGAGCCCGAGGACGAAATCACCATACATGCTACCTACTACGTCGTAGGAGAGAACATATACATGGCGCCCACGCTTGCGGACATCTTAAGCTTCAGATTGGTCCGTATCCCCTTCCCCGTTCAGGAAGTTCTAAGCCTAACTGGTCTATATAGGTTACGATAACATCGGCCTTGAGCAAGTCTTTTGCGGCTGCGGACAAAGCGACTACCTGGTCTCCAGCACTCGGCCATATGTACCGGGCCGCGCCAAACACCTCAAACGCCAAGACTCAGGCGCTAGAGTCCAAGGGGACGACCCCAATGCCCGAATCGCAAGGGAACAAGGCGGCATTGGAGCCGAAGAAGACAAATCAATCCCTGGATTCTCGCCTAGCTGAGCATTCCTTCATGATCCACATGCAATACGGCGGAGATTACATGGACGAGAATCCCATCACGGGTCACCCAGGCAAATTCCACCTTAGCTCTACGGGTCGAAAGGACAAGCTACAGACGCTGGCCTTACCGAATCTCAACACGACCTTCAAGTCCCCCACAACTGCGGAGCCGGACAAGAAGGACGGGAAGGGAGATAAGACGCCGAAGACGCCTACGGGTGGTTTATCGAAGCCCAAGCGTAAGAAGAGCAAGGCTGGCGCTACACCAACTTCGTCATAGGTTGGCGAACGTGGTAAGAAGAAGAAGCGAAAGCTCAAGCAGTAGAAGTCGCTACGACTGGTATCGGGGCTTCGGCAGCTGGCGTAGGCGTTAAAGGGGATTAGGACACCGGATATTGATACCCCGTTCTGTAGGTAGGTATGTATACTACAGGTATTGTATTTATGCAAGCGATCTTTGCTAATTTAATCCGCGGTAAATTTGAACTGGCGACCTTTTTAAATCCATTGTTGCTTTTAAAAATTTCATTATAAGCACAAATCTTGGCTAGTTCCGCAAGGAATCGACCATTTTATCAAGATAAAGAGGTCTACGAATTGAAGTAAAATTGGGAAGTAATTGGTCGATTCGTACACCGCCATATTAAAAAAACTTGGAACGAATCAATGTCAACGCAATTCCCCTTTGTTATCGAGACAGGCTATGCCTTTCCGCTCCCACCGCTGCCAAAAGCCACTCCCCTTCTTATGAGTGGGCTTTGCTCGACCTTGGCCCAGTTATGCAGCATCAGCGAGTTCATCTCGCTTAGCCTGACTTCCTCTCCGCCTCGGGCGCGCATCTCGGTCTCGTAGGCGCGGATCAATTCGGCCTGTGGCCGGTGCTCGGGGTCCGCTAGCAGCTCGACGAGCTTGAAGGCGTCAGCAATGGAGTGGTTTAACCCTTGCCCGCGGTCTGTGGCGTATTAGCTGACGCTTTCCCACTCGGTTACGGCTAAGCGCGACGAAATATAGTAGGGGCGCGATAACGTATCATATTGCACCACAGGGGGATGCGGCAACGCGTGGGGAATGAGGAGGGCGAAAAATAGAACAAATCGGGCAGGAAAAACTCGAAGAAGTCAGCTTACGGTATGTCATGGGGTGCGCCGCGTCGCCAACTAGCGTGACGAGACCGCCGTGGTTATCCCACTCGTGCTCGGGCAGGCTCGGATCCCAGTTCCCGTTGGCGCCATAGTACACCAGATCGTGGTCGTC
>JAOWAP010000064.1:0-10356 GCA_028565235.1 Hypoxylon lenormandii
CGGGAAGAGCCTGGAGGAGGCCGCGGCCTGGGGCAGCATCGCGGCGAGCTTCGCCATCGAGCAGGTCGGGACGCCGGTGCTGGCGAGAGACGGAGACGGGAGGGAGACGTGGAACGGGGTCACGGTAGACGAGAGGTTCGAAGAGTTCAAGACGCGCTTAGCTTTCCGAGAGAGTTAAAGATGAGCGAGAAGAAAGGACGGGAGGGCTTCCCCCCCTTTTTTTTGGTAGGTAGTCTAGGATTAATACGGACATGGATATTATGAGGACTTTTATTTTTTTTTATTTTTAAAAAGTTAACGGGCGCGCGGGTATAGAATGGGGGTCTTGATTGGATACGGCTTTGGTCACGGATTAGAAGCGTTTTATAGTATGAACTTCAGATTAGACGAGAAATGAGCACTACTGCTATGTACTATAGTAGTAGTACGCAATAGCACAGAGGCCGGTAGAAGTCTGTAATGACGAATGTTCGAGTTGTCGATTTGATAACCCCTATTTTCTCTCATTCGTCTGGTCGTGGTATCTAGAGTTGCGAGTGCCTAAGCGTCCAAATACTAAGTGGGATATTCCGTAACTTTGAAATTGATCATAGTCCGTCAAATATATACGAACTTGTCCGATCCCGCATGATCAAAGTACCAACGTAAAACTCCCGTCTCGGGGGAATAGGGGGGCAGGGGAACGAAGAACCAAACTCTCAATCCTCCAATCACACGGTCAGCTGACCTCGCGTTGCACTCGGGCTACTCTACACTCCTACATTATGATGCATTCTTGTGTCCAACCTAGTTCGAAAGACGTAGGGCACGGCTATGTCTTAATGGCATGTCTTAGCAAGAATGCAACTACGCTATTCAAAGGTGCATGCCAGGAGAAACACCCCAGTAGAGCTCTCGAAAGTAACGACTCGATTGGAAGACAACAATGCCATTATCAGTCTCATATTTCGAGATAACATGCCGCACATTTCCACATTCCGACTTTACTGTAAGGTCAATTGGAGGTTTTCCATTACTATGCGTACGATGCCACCTGCTCTATTAAGTCCAAGTCATAGGCTTATGCAGCCGGTGTATTTCCCCGTACCGTTCATTTCGTCTTTGTCTCATGCACACAGTGCTCGCCATCCAGTCTGTCTGTCCGTCTGTCGTAACTAGCCCTTCTCTGATTTCCGCTGGTGAAGCGAATATAGCACGAGGCTCAGGTTCATCCGTATCTCATCAATTACGGTGAACTCTCTGACCTTGCTTGCCATTGTCCGTAATACCGTCATGACCGACCAAATTTACCCGTTGAGGTAGTTCCGGATAGCGCCTTGGAGCCGGGTGGCACCCTCGCCCAATGCGCTGGTCAGGTTGTCGAGGTCATCGCCGGCAGTAATACCGAACTTGCGGACAAAATCCTTGGCGGCAGATTCCAGATCTCCGTAGTCATCGACGGCATCCTCCTCCTCAGGTCGACCGAAGTACGCGTTCGAAGAGATGGAGGTGGCGCCCTCGAAGCCCTGCAGACGCGTCTTGGCCTCGGCCTGGGCGTTAGGGTCAAAGGAACCCTTGCCGAAAAACTCGTCAGACGAAATTCCCTTCTGATTGCCGAACTTGCTTCGCGCGTAGCGCTCCTCGTCTTCTAAATGCATGTTTTAGTAGGTCGTTCTTATAGGATTAACTACAGTCACCACTAGACTTACCTTCGGGAGTCGACTTGACCGGACCAACTGATCCGAACCCGCCGGCATTCTTCTTGGGGGCAGCGGCAGCCTTACCGCCCCCAACTTGTCCGAAGCCTAATCTTCCAAAGCCCATACCCAATCGCTCGACTTCGGCGGCCGACTTTTCGCGAGTGTGACCAGATCCATATCCACGCGGGCTCACTGGCGCGGGCGAAATAACATTGGCGACCTCGGTCTTGGACGCGGTGGTCTGCTTTGCTTCGGCCTCCTCGGCTTCGGGGTCGTATCCTAATTTCGCAATTCGTTCGGCCTCTTCCTTGGCCTTCTTCTCGGCTTCGTCGAAATCAATGATATCTGCAGTGACCTTCTTTGCTCCAAGCTTCGTAGTGGTCTTTTTCGCGCCAAGAACGTTGGCCTTGCGAGGCCCTGTAGTGTTGGTCTTTCGGAGCGCAGCAGAGGTGGTGATTCGGCTAGCAGCAGGTTTAGCCTCGGCGGTAGAGTCGGACTTGGACAGAGGCGACGAGGATCTGGAGATCTCTTTGCCATTGGAGCCGGCGTTAAGGAATGGGGAGGCAGTTCGGCCAACGACAGGCGGGGTGCCCGTTCGTGAGATAGGCGGCGTAGGTCGCTTAATGGATGGCTTGTCCCACGAAGAAAAGAAGTCGTCATTTGGTTCACTGGAGGGAGTCGAAGACTCAGCTCTATCGCCAACCACGTCAGAAACGTCGACTTCCTCAGGATACTCGAGCGCGTCTCGAGCGGCGCGCTTCTTTAACTCTTCCTTATACTTGGTTGCCGTATTGGATTGGTATTTGGTTTTAGGATCCTTGCTAGCAAGAGCAGCACTGCCTCCATTTGCGCGGAAATACTTAGTAGCAGACTCGTTGCCGCCGACTTTCATGACACGTAGCTGATCCCATTGCCATTCTATGACTTGTTAGCGCGACGCGGCAATGGAAAACATGACTCAGGGGTAGGTGGGAGTAGCGTACGATCGAGGTTGGTGGAACGGACAAAGGAAATATGTACACCGAGATTTCGGTGATTAGAGGAGCAATCGAGACATAGATAGATGCCGAAGGGCACGGAGGTCCAAGTAGGGTTCTTCTGGCCACAGTCAAAGCATACCTTTGGGCGCGTAAAATATTAGTATTTTATTTTATCACGGAAACAAATGGATTATCACGCAATGACGCACCCTGTTTGCAGGTTTGGTCTTCAATTTCTCGAAGATCTTCTGCGATTGCTGCTTGGTTGCAAGCGCACTCATCTTGGTAGCTTGGCGGAATATAATGTCGACAGTAATGAAAAATGTACAACTCCTGTATAGAGACTACAGGAGGAAATGAGAGGGGAAAAGGAGGGTGAATTGGTAAGGGAGGACTCAAAAGTGAAGGTCGACTAATCGATGTTGAAATCAGGAGTCGGCCAGATTTCGCCAAAATGCTAAAATGCCACGGCTTCAAAGATTAGACCAACGGACCCACTTCGCCGTTGAGCGGGTGGTGCTAAGCTGTAAACGGCTTAGTGCATTAATCATTCGTCTGTTCCCTCAAGTTCCCCACATTTTACCATCGCATTTGCAGAAGCTTCAACTGACGCCAGACCTGCAGACCTGCGGACCTGGAAGCTTTTTATTACTTTATTTCGTCTGTCGCAGAACATCGCAGAACTTGGAAGACGTCCAACTAGAGCTATCCTGCCGCCTTATCGTTCTACAATTCTTCGATCCTCTGATCGGTAGAGTCGGCACCGATGGACTTGAAACCGCCATAATGAAGCTTCCATTACGGCCGCTCAGAGCTACTCTCGTCCCCCGTCTACAACCTATTCTCGTTGCGCGCCACGCCTATGCTACCCAACACAGCTCCAACACCACTGCTTCCAAGAGGAAGGCAGTGACGCCCTTCAACGACGATGGTTATGTGCCTTGGAATCAACTTTCCGCCGGCGAGAAGGCGTCGCGCGCCACCCAGCAGACCTTCAACTTCGGTCTCGTCATAGTTGGTGTTGTGTTAACGGTAAAGGAGCCCGGTTGTCGCTTCACAACGCAAACGTAACAGTAACAGCACGCTGAGACCACCTTTTTAATAGGGAGGTGTTGGTTACTTCTTATACCAAGATGTCTTCTCTCCCGATAGCAAGACTGCCTACTTCAACCGAGCCGTCGATCGAATCAAGAAGCACCCGGATTGCCTAGCCCTTTTAGGCGATAGCAAGAAGATTATAGCGCATGGTGATGAGACCATGAATAAGTGGCGTCGTGCCCGCCCGATTGCGTATGGTGCTCTTGAACCAGACTGCTTAACGCCTTATTAATAATAGTACCAGGTCAACGTTGACTACCGACGCCCGAGGCGACCAGCATCTGATGATGCATTTTTATGTAGGTGCAAATTTGTCAGTCAAGCGGGATTCCCCATGTCTGACGTGAACTAGGTTGAAGGACCACTGAACAATGGCGCGGTGAACGTGCATTTAATAAAACGCGCCGGCCACGATGACTTTGAGTATAAATACTTCTTCGTTGACATTAAGGGCCACCCAAGAATATACCTGGAACATGCCGATTCCCAAGCTTCTAGCCGAGACCGCAAGAAGATCAAGTTTTTTGGAGTTAGCTTCAACTAACCATCAAATTGCTTCTTCTATCATGGTCTAGTCTTTTCGTCCCTGGTCCTCGAGATAAGGGGTCTGGTCTGTTGACCAGGATAGGGGTTAAAATAGGAGTATAATGGGCTCCATCCTATGTGTATACTATGGTCCCCGGCAGTTCGGTCAAGAACTCTTCACACAATAACGTCGTCATTTTTAACACCTGGTTTCGCATCTCGACATTGTTGAATACCTTGAAGAGTGACCAACCTAATTAGGACATAGCCACCCTAGGTTCAGGGATCTTGTGTGAAAATCCTTCAAACTATCACCACTACTAACGACTATCTCGAGGATGTATATGTTGTGGTTTCTAGAGAGTAATTTACGCATTCGCTATCGATGTTAAATTGTTGTGGTTAGCCTACGAGTCACAATTGGATAAATAAACCTCCTGTTTTGAGAACACCTACTTGATGTTTAGATAACCTTGTTATTCTATTATAGGATGCTTGGCATTTGTTCTTAGGTAGTGTCTTGAGCCTTCACTGTTTCGGTAGTCATCCTTTAAATAATTAACGCGTAAAAGGGTGAGACTTTTGTAGAGATGGGCATCGATTTCGAGTATTCCAATATACCTACCTCCTTACTGGCTGTAATTATGCCAAGTAGAGTTCATTGCTTGGCTTAATCGAAGGATTATATTATCAATAGGCTTAACCCTTATACTTCATCCAATACGCTGCTTGTCAGCGGTGACGGTGCAAAATGAGGTATACAGTATTGTCCGAGGAAGTCGGCACTTCATACACTGAATGAGTGTATTTAATCTCCCCGTTGTTAAAGCTCATTTAAATATATCTAAGAACTCGCTTGGACATAAACAGTTGAAGAGTTCTTCTTAAAGTTCCTGTGCTATCTCTGTCTGGTCACCATTATAGAGCCAGGTATTTAAGACGCAGTTTAGTTATTACAGATTTGAGACTTGAATAAGTCCTTGCTGCAACTTGTCATGATTCAACCTTAATAGACGAGGTAGTAATGGTGTAGTTACGAGAGAAGCTCTAAATATCTATATATCGATGCCATCTTATTACACCTACTTTATATATTAGTGTTGCTATTCTTGTTACGAGTTAAGTTCCCGACTTGTTTTAATTCGGGATCAACTCAATTTATTAGTGCGAAGTTTACAAGTACGATTACAATGTCTCAATGTTAGGATTATAAGGATTATCCTTGTTTTGCTGTGGCAACGAACAAGATATGAATCCGTGTTATGAACCCTGAGTTGTTGGCTTTTGAGCAACAACTGGCTCATGATAACAACTACCTGCGGTGCATAGAGTTATCATAGCTTTCAGTACCTCATTGAAACATCACGTTTGTTTACAAGAGACTTAGCTCTCGTTAATTTCTTTTCTTCATGAAGCAAGTTTGCATAGTAGCTTAGCTATCTGAGATGGTTCAGCAACCTTGAATTGAAAAGGGGAGGAAATAAGGGAACATCTTCTCTATACATATTTATAAGGCAGGGGATGATTAAACAAGAGGTATGCTTTGATTACATCTAGCGAGCCAATATTGTTATTGTAAATCCATGTCGAATACTCTATCACTGAGCAGAAAATATGATGAGATTGACTTGACTTTAGGGGAAAAGGTCCTTACGAGGTAGATTAGATACCAGGTACCTACCTAGGTAGACTACTTGTATCGCTCGCCTGAGAAATGCGATTTCAACTGCTTTGGATACATGCTCTTGCGAAGTGTTTTCACAAAACTCAGTGGCTTCATTCGTTGGTGTCGTATGATGATCCATTACTTACATCTATATTGTTGTGATTGTGAGCTTTTGGATGACGCCTACTAATAGGTAGTTGGTTGGTATTGGTGCTAAGTGACATAGTCAAAAATGGGATGACGCTATCGTGGACCTCCCCTAGAGTTATGCGTTTCTACACACATTCTACGAATCCAAATAATGGCACATGTAGCGGCACTAACTGTTCCATTTTGTTCCTCTAGGTGGGCGCTCTTTTGAAACCACCATGGGATGTGGGCAGTACGAACAGCTAGAGATGAGCAGAACTGTGACAGACGCAGTTACCGTACCTGTGAAAGCATTAAGATCTAACCCGCGGTAGGGCAATTAGTCGTAAAGCTTCATCCCCTTTATAATCGCCACCTGCTGTCACAAAACCCTCTCCCGTAGCTTTCTCATACGGTGGTTTATATCATAGAGTATTTTGATTACCTACCTAGGTACCTAAGTAGCTTTACCGCTAACTACATCTGTTGAGTTGGATGGGAACTTTATAGGGCGTTCAAGGCATCGATAATGTTGAAGTACGCTTCTAAGATCTATAGATCTAGATATATACTACTGATTGGACACAACTCCGATTATACATCTATTAAGGCTGCGCAATAGTCATTGACAAAAGACCGCCCATTTCTAAGTCTGTGATATAGGGGGTCAACGAAGATAGATTACAATTAGAGATTGAGAGATTAGAAAGCGAAGATTGTCGTCCCAACATTAAACAATTAGTTTAAGAAACTACCAGGGACTCATCTATTCTAGCAGTCTTCCTTTCATGAATACTTAGGTAGGTTTGGGTTTCATTCACATTGTGAGGGTACTTCCGCTTAACTTTCTCGGTCAGCGGTGAGTACGTTGAAGATGTGCAAGTTCAAGGATTGCTTACCGAGGCGATCTAGGACTCCTTACGGCACCTCGACTAACTCATCCATTGCACTATAAGATGATCCACAGCTGATCCGAGCTGACGTTTCCCATATATGGGCAAGTTTCTAGTTTGCAAGACACTGTCTCACGAGAGCTAGAGAATGACTCCTTGACCCCAGCGTATAGCGTATTCATATACCTGCGGAGCCAAGTCCGAGAACTATCGTTGGTTCTAAGGTCTAGGCAGCTTTCTTCAGTGGAGGCCGACGAGTTCCTGTCCGACTATGTCTAACAATAGGTAGTCTGTGTACACAACATTCGACATGCTGGTTTCTCAACATGGCTAGATGGGTTTCACTTACAACGCCAGGTAGCCAAGCATATTTCCCCCCGTATTCCTGAAGGCCCATTCAGCCATACATGTTAATTTCTATTGGTCGCTGCTTGCGGTATCTGTCTGGATTAGGCAATCCCCAAGCAGGAGTGAAAGCTGATGGTGACGTACTGCCGCGGCCTTAAGGAACTTCACATGAGCTGTGATTTCGGCTAGAGGCATGAAGGTACAAAATACAAACGTATTTGTCGCTGGTGCTGCCTGTGGCAAATATAACTTTTGGATACCAAGCCTGCTTGATGGCCGGAGAAGACGCCGTCTACAACGGGAAGGTTATTTGCAGTCCTTCCCCACGCTAGCCCGGAGCCGAGCAAGAATATCCGGGTCGAAAACTAATGCACGGCAAAGCCCAAAAGTCAAACATACATGATTTGGGTCTTCATCGATACTATGTATGGTACTTGGTTGGGCTGCTATTGAGCGGGGAGAGGACAAGTCGGGATCATCCCCGGAAGTCAGAATGGGTGCCAAGGGAGTACAAATATAGAGCGAAAAGTATACATCCCGTACCGCTTAGCAGATTTGTTAGGAAGACTCGGTTCTCTGGCAGGCAACGAGAATCACTACCAGACAGCTAGAAAAGGGGGCTGGGAAAAGAGCGCCGGCCTCACTGGCAGTTAGGCCACTCATGTATGACGGAGAAGCCGGTACTCTCCTAGACTTCAGGTAGCACAACCGATTTCCTTTCGTTTCGTCATGCCCGATGGCGTCGTGGTACTCGAGAATCGATCTGAGCTCTGTCAGGCTCCCCCCTTTACTACACCGCAATATGGTAGTACCCATACGTGTTTCAAACCGTTTCAACTGTGATAGCTTATCGGTCCTTTCGTGATATTGGGCTCGACGGCTTGCTCGCTAGCAGGATCTAAGCCCCTGTGTTTTGACTCCCGTTGCTGTAGGCTTGATATTGTTGTTTGCTCGGCCGTAAGGAATGTACAAACTTAGCCACAATCTGCACTGAGAGCCCGGAAGGACTGAGCCGCGACAGCTTGTCTTGATCTAGGCCCTCACCCAGGAGACACAAGCCTGCTGAGTGCCGTAGATTGTACAGGGTTTACGTGGCCCAGAACATGCAATCCTAATCAATCCTTTCCCCGGAATATTCTCCTTCTTCACCCAAGTGAGCCACTATCCGATAAACTGCCTAGCCGTCGTTAATCAAATGACGACAGGCTGAGGGAATCATGCCATAACCTATATGTGGACAAGGAACCCCTGGGGCTATGTGCTAATATGAATGCGGGATGGCTGGGACCCAGGAGGGAGGGCCGCTAGTCCGAAGGCAAACCCACCAACTTGGTTGGAAGTACAATTTCACTGGAGAAAGATACATGTTAGTAGCTGAGTAGGTGACATTCGGAATAGTCGACGCAGGATTTGATCAGCATTCGCTTACGAGATATCATGGCTCCACTTCTATTAAGGTAGATCCCGAAGAGAGCGTCTAGGTCTAGGGATGGCTATTGCCTACTAGAAACTAGGCTGTCGACATTACTATGTATCCTTAGAGTTTGTATCGTAGCTGAGGCATGGTTAAATTCGTCTGCGGGTGCTTAGTGGGACTGCCACTATCCCGGGACTGGATTGAGTGCGTTAGTTAGTTGCGGGTTTGTATTCTGATTTTCGCGAATGCCCCTGAATCCTCCTTTGATCCCTTTTACTCTCACACCCCCCAAGCTTGTAATTAGGCAGACAGGTAATCTGCTGATCTAAAAGTAAGTTCCTATGAAGCTTAGCGTTTTTGTAAAAGTAAAGCTTCAGGAATGGTAATAGGAATGGTAATATTAATTAGCACATAGGTACTTATATAGGTAAATATTGTATGCATAGCTCCTGAAGGTATGCCTTCTGAGAAGCTTAGAATATGAACTTTTTAACAGTATTGAGGGGTATTAAAGTAAGAACTTTTCACGGTATCCTTATAGTAATGTACCTATATCTAGAGATTTTCATCAAATTACTCGATCTCGAAAGATAATTTATAAAAATAGACTTGGACTGGCTGATCACCTTTAAATATCATAGGCAGATAATATACTTTGTTAATGTCTTCTATCAAAGTAACGATCGGTAACTTTTAGTGACTAAGGCGGACACAAAGTCTCACTAAGTGTGCCGTCATGAGCTCTATCAGTAGAACATCCAAGACCTCAGTTACAGCCTTCTGACTCGTACATATGCGAACCGATACTCAACACTAGTGGCATCTTACGTATGTCGGGCAGCGAGCCTTATAAGTTACGGCTTGATTTAAGAGCGCAGCTTCCGGCCCTGTTGAGATGCTATGGACCTGGTATACACCGATCTTTGAAGACAGTGGCCTAAGATGACATAAAGCACACCTGGGCAAGTTAAGAACGAACGCATGTTTGAGTTACCGTGCACAGCTTGGAGACGTCTATTTTGATGAAGCGTTACAACTCACTTTAAACTACAACGGACAATTTGCCATAGGACTAGAGTAGTCCACGAGCAAGATTTGTTGAAGTTCGTATTATTATAGACTACTGGGACTTTTGTTTGGTTATACTACGGAACTCGATATGGCCCCAGAAACCATTGCAACCGTCTTTTACTACTCCCTTAGAGCCAATGTTTCAATGGGCTAGTGATATTGTAGTTATTGCTATAAGTACTGCCTATGATGGGAAGAAAATTGTTTATAAGAAGTCTGGGACTTATTTCTGGAACCATTATGGGTTGTGGACCTCCTAATATATCAATATTGGCTACGAACTTTTCTTTCATCATCAAGCAATCTCTTTGGTCTTCGTTGACACTATCGAATACGCATATTTTCTGCTTATAACTACCAAGTAGATACCTACCTACTAGGGATTCAAGCACCTGAAGTTTCTAGCTCAATTAATACTACTATCACACATAATAAAACAAAATAACCAACCCAAAGTTCTACGTTGTAGTTAGAACAGTTTAGCTAGAGAGTAAGATACATATATTTGACAATACTAGATATATGCGTATTATTTTTGCAAACGTTTTAC
>JAOWAP010000065.1:0-10355 GCA_028565235.1 Hypoxylon lenormandii
ATTCTAGAGAGGGAAGTTCGGACGTTTGTCCTGTAATTCGAAAAGTGAACGGCGGGTAGGTCTATGCCAAGAGTGCCAGGGTCTGGCTTACCGCTGATCCCGCCGCGGGATGTGGGGGCTGCTACTCCACCAATCCATATGCTCGGGTCTCGCTTGAGAAAATTTTAGGGCATAACGCAGCTGCGCAGTTGGCTCGCGTGCGGCATGAATGATTCCATTTCTAGATCTTCAAACCTCCAGCTCTGGAAGCCGCTGTACCAAATAGGCATGGTTTATATGCACAATAGCTTAGCAAGAGCACATTACCTCTAGGTAGGTACCCATCAGTTGGAAAAAGATGACTACCTAACTGGTAGGAGGTACTTAATTAGTCCCATACTTCGCCGGCTACATTCCGTACAAGTTGTAACTTTTCCCACATTCGTTCCATAGTCACTCCCTTGCCGCCAGCTAAGCTACTACTACTAAAGCCGCATTGCGGGCTTAGTCCAAGATATTCTTTCGCCTCATCTTGACGTATGCCCTGAGCACTCGCAATTACGGCAGCGGCGGCAGAGATCTTCTCTTTGATTTCGTCCGGGTCCTCTAACTCCGGTGTCTTCGACGATACGAGTCCGAGAACCACATTTTTGCCTCTAGGGAGAAATCTCAAAGGCTCGAAACCGCCTGCGCGCTCGACGTCGTCAAATTCGAGATAGTATGTCTGATAGCCCGTCTCGTTGAAGAGCTTGTAAGCTATTTTCTCATACGAGCCGGAGACCCAATGTCTAGATCCAGACATGTTACCCCGGCACAAATGCATGCCGACGTGCAGATCTGCCGGCTTGTTCGCCAAAAGTTGGTTGTGGGTTCGGATATACAAATCAAGGAGTTTGTCCGTATCTGTGCCGTCCTTCTTGCACCCTTCGAGGAATTGAGAAGAACAGAAGTATGTCAAATGAGGATCGTCTATCTGGATATTACGGAGCCCGGCGTCGTAAAGTGTTTGGAGTTCAGCAGCATAGCATTTAGCAAGGTCATCGAAGTAGTCCTGATCTGAGCTATAGCCTGACTCTCGAGTCCAAGCTGTACCAGGTCGAAGTTGGATATGCTGGTAGTTTGGGGTTGGAATGGTGAACTTGGCCTCACTCCACAAATGCTGCGGCAAGTTGTCACGAAGCGAGAGCCATTCCGAAAGGTAAGGTGACTCTTTATATTCGATTTTGCCAGTGCAAATAACTGCCGCCCGTGTCTTCGCGCCCATACTCGCCAGGCCGGTGGTAGTTGGAAAGTCGGACCTAAACGCATCCGGAATGGGGAGGTTCGGTTTAACTTCAAAGCCGGAGAGTTTCTCAAAGAAGCCGCCGAAGTAGATATGACGGGCAAATTCTCCGTCCGTAATAGGTCGAATGCCTTTCCGCAGCTGCTCTTGGATCACCTCGCGAATCGCCCGAGTCTCGGCATCTTTGATGGGCTGTGGGATATCTAGTGAATACATCTGAGACGGCGAGGACAGAGACGAACGAGCCTCTAAGAGCGACGGAGGTCGCAGCAACGATCCTACATGATCTGCTCTAAAAGGCGGCGCCATTGAGATTGCGTCGACGGATGAGTATTCGAATTGCTTTCGGGTATTGAGATAGCTTAGGAGCAGCCCCTCATTTCTTGATGGATGAATACCGTCTGCCAACTCCGCATCTAGGTAATCGTGTTTTGGAGATTTGGGCTTACAAACTTACAAGCTACCTACCTAGGTACCTATCTGGTAACTATTGCACCTGCTGATAACAGATATGACCGCTCTAACTATCTTGACTATCAAGGTGTGAAAGATCGTATTTTTATTCTCGTTGGGGAAGCCTGGAGGTTTGGGAATTGCTGTTTCGCAAGGAAAAAAAAGGTGTTTTCTATGATGGAGATTACTTACGTAATGCAAGCCTTACGTAAGAACATTTGCATTACGTCAGAATCGTAATAAAGTCCCTGAGCTCCTGAGCCCCTGGAGGTCATCACCAAATCAGTGGGCTGTCTTCAAATAATTAAGATAATCAAACGAGAAGAGCTAAGGGAAATAAGCAAGGGCTCATTTTCAAGCTATTACGGCAATCCCAGAGTTTAGTACCCTTTTACCCTTAGACGTAATTTACGGCCTTGAAAGTCTAGTCCTGTCAGCTTCAGAACCGCGGCTCGTTTCCGAAAAAGCTGATCTCGGGCTGCCCGATCGCTCTCGCGAACTTGATCCCCTTTGCTCCTCTTCGTCGCGCGCCGCTCTCCGCTCCAGACTCCTCTGTAAGATCCCTCTGAGTATGTACCTCTTCCCGCTCCAAGCCTCGCCCTTGTCCCTCGCCTCCTTCTTCGCAGCCCGGTAGCCTCTACCCCACCGGATGATCCTCTTCATCGAATTAAAGGGGTAGATAATCATAGTCGCGCAAAGTAACAGCCCTGAAATGTAAAGTAGTGCGATAAACATCCCGAGAAGCGTAGTGACTGGTCCTATGAGTGTAGCTACCGCCTTCGCGACTCTGGTGGTTGTCTTCGCGACGGCACGGATGACCTGGCTAGCGAGGTGGATGAGGCGCATTATGGGGTTGACGTATACTGCTAATATGATCAATGGTACTGCAATCGCCATCGTCACGGACATGGTCCATTTTATGGCGTAGTCTAGGTGGAACTGCTCGTCGATGAAGGGGTATTCGGCTATGGGGAGTGCGAAGAAGGCCGCCATAAACGAGGCTGGGAGGAATACGATGGTGACAATTGTAAAAACTGTGATAGTATTTCCCGAGACGCGTGCGATTCGCGCTTCGGATACGTTCGCTTGTTTCTGCTTGAGGTCCAAGAGATCTTCCAACTGATATTGTACCCTGTAAGTCAATATACGAACAAGTGCGTAATAAATAAGCGACACTCACGGCTTTGTAAGGTCTTTGTGCATCTATATCCATCTTCTCAACTATGTTGGCCAGTCTCTTTACAGTATCCTCCATATCGGATGGCTGGGGTCGCCGACCACTCGCGTCGTGATACGAGTTCAGGACATGGCTTTGTTGGTCATATAGTTTCCGGAGGATATTGAGCTCGTCTCGGATGTCTTTAATCTCTTTAAGAAGTTCGATCTCGTCTGAGATATCGAATATCTCTTCAATATCCTTTTTCTCAATACCCCATCGTCTCTTGACATTCGCTGCTGAGTCTACGATGTCGCTTGTTTCGGAGTCACTTTCGAGAGCTAGGAATTTTTCAGCCGCTCTCTTCCGCCGCTGCCACCTTTTCTTGACCTCTGTTTCCTTGGGTTTTCGCTTCTTAGCCTTTTCTCCTACCTTGCCACCGTCTGCGAAGTAATTGAAACGTCGAATCTCCTCGTCGGTCTATCCATCTATTAACACGCATCTTTAAACACATGGTACCAAACTCACCACATAGTTAATAGAATGTTCGAATATTTCTAGGTATCGATGTCGCTCGTTCTGCCATTGAGTGCTGTCGGAATGTAGTCCTAGGCACCGAGTTATGATCAGGTCCGCAAGATCATACACTGTCCGTATGGGCTCTCTGAACTTAATCTTAAGACGGTCAAGAATGCTGTGTAGGACATTTCTCATATTAAGGATCGCTCTCCTTTCCTTAGCTATCCCTCCTCCACCCCAGCGTTGTGGGAAGCAGGTGACAAGTATTCCTGCAAATTGAGTCGTTAGTTAACGTATGCCACGGAATCGAACAGGGGGGCGGTTCATAGTACTGTTATCAATGATCCACATCCACAGCTGGTCAACCATCATGATCGGCACAGTAGCAGCTGGGTGCCTCCGTTCGAAATATCGCGATACAACCTGATCGGCATCCCTGGCTGCTGTGTCGTCGTTCATATAATATTGGAACTGGTCGAAGGTCCTGCGGACGTGTAGAGGTGACGCGTCGCGTAAATGTAGGTACGTTGCCAACAATCGGAAGTCAGGCCCTAGCTTGGTATCTTGCACATTCATCAAGTCTTCCAGTTGCGAAGTATCCTCTTTGTATTCGTCGCGCCTTTTGGAGAATATATTCTTGAGGAACGATTTCACAACGTTCTTCCATCTATTTTTATACGTGGTTTCGATTTTCTTGATTGATTCATCCATTTCATTCTTCATTGAGTTTGATTCCCAGTGGATGTAAGGCATCTGAGAGTAAGTATCAGAGGTACCGAAAAGTCACTATGATTAATAGTCGAGACTTACATATAAGACGACGTGGGAGTCGAGGTCTTTAGGTGGTGTTAGCTATAATACTTGAATTTTCGACTTGGAAATTTACCTCCAATATTCGCACAGAAAGGTTTCATAAATCTTCCATCTGTTCAACAAGGTGTCAATAGGTCCTATATTAGGATGCGACTCGAAGATCTCGACACAAATTCAAGAGGTAAGTTCGTAAGCCAGCCCAATCCATGTTGCCTTTATTCTTAAGCGCAGAAGTAAATGAAAAGAGACAGTCACGAAGGTTACTTACGAAAGGCGCCGTGTAGAGATTCGTGAAGTTGGTTTTGCCACACCTCCTTTTTCATAAAGTCCGAGTACCTTACTCTGTCGTCGCTCACTTCTGCTAGATTCTTCATCAAGGCCTAAAAGGGTGTAAGCAGTGTTGGGGGAGTTCTTAAGCCTAAGCATGATCGCATACTTCTACCCAAAACATCTATATTGGGTGGGGAGTTAGTCTGGGTCGACTGTCGACGGACGCGCAATACTAACATTATTTGCAGGAACATGTATCCATGTGAAGTCAGCTTTTTCATCGGACTCTTCATCATTGATAATGCTTCTGAGTAGATCAGGATCCGAAACCACAGCTTCGACGGGCTGGGTTTGAACGCGATGTTCTTCGACATTGTGTGTTTGATCAACGTAGAAATCAACGATAGTGGCGTCAAGTCCAGTATAGAACTTTTTATCCCAGACTTCCACTCGAGACTCATCTAGCTTTTTCTTGGTGCCGGTTTCCATGGTTGATTTGGAACTGGCAATCAAAGTACGCTTCTCAATCATCACTGCCCGGATGATCTGCTCATTATTTCTCCTTAAGGCCACATCAAGCGCCGTGTCGCCACTGCCGTTTTTCAAGTCGACATCCTCTGCAAACGAGATCAACTCTACGAATGCACCTTCCAGCCCGAGCTCGGCCGCCTTGTGCAGGGCTGACTGTCCTTCATCATCGGTAGCGGAGGGTTTGACCCCGTGATCTAGGAACAACCTAATAGTATCACTATCTCCCGACTCGACGGCGCGATGGAAAGCCTTTGTCAGAGCCTCATCTGTGGTGTTCGAGTCTTCTGGCATTCTCTGGAGGAGAACCTCGACGGCTTCGAAGTGCGCTGCTGCTGCGGCTTGCTCCAGAAGCACTTCGCGTCTCGTGATTACGCTCCAATATGCCAGATCTGGAAGCCCCACAGCTTCGAAGAACGTGAAGACATTCATACCAGTCCATTTCTTGACTTTGTCTCTTATCCAAGAGAGTACTTGGACGGATAATCGACCCCGTGATGGACCCACGATATCGAGGACATTGCGAAGAATTTCGGCAGGTTGCTGCCCAGCGTCGACATAATCAGAGACCGCGTCTGTGAGCTCCGGTCGAGGTACCAATCCTGGAATGAAATTGTCTTCAAAAGGCTGGATCTTGTAAATTTCCGGAGCTATAATTTATCAGCTTTGCGCGCCAATCATGCTGATCAGAAAGATGATATGAACTGCATACTATCCACGCCGAACTGTTCCGAAATCTCGACAGCTCTATCGTAGTTCCCTATCCTCTGATAGATGCTAACGAGATGATTGGCCACATCCTTTACAGAGGAATCTTCTGTTCCGTAGGACTGGTTTAGCCCTTGCAACGCGCCTACTAAATCCGACTCTAGTTCTGACACATCACCGCGGAGGAATGAGACGACACTGATATTACATTTCGTTTTCAGTGTCGCGCGATGTAGCGGATCGAACACACGGAGCTTAGCTTTATATGATTTTTTGAATAGCATATCAGCCCCATCGAAGCAGTCCTTCGCCTTCTCGACAAATCCCTGAGCCGCATACCACGTCCCGGCAGCAGTCCGCAGACAACCAAGGTTATTCTGCAGCTCTAGTGTCCAGGGATGCTCTCGGCCGCGAGAATGTCTCGTCTCGTCTAAAGCGGTCGAGTATAATGCGTCGGCGACATCGAACTCTTTCCTTCCTTGCAGCACCCGAGCCCACGTCTGGACATAGACCAGCCGCTCAAGTGAGTACGGCGATGCTGTATCACTATCCATAAGTTCTTTGGCTTCGCGAAATGGTGGCTCAACATCGCCTAGGTGAGGATGATCTGCCAGCGCGACCCCTAATTGGAGAAGTGCCGTGACAAACTGCGCTACAGGTGTGTTTGTGTCTTGTCGTAGTCGTTCAACTTCCGACATTAGGAATTGAACGAGCTCCTCTGGTGAGTCGATGCTGAATATGGACTGTGCTTGCTCACTGCCTTCTTCCTCCCCCGCGGTGAGGCGCGGTACCTCACGCAAGGCATCCGCGGACATATCTCGGATTCGAAGAAGACGTGGAATCTTTATCTTAACAGTTTAACAAATTCCTCGATGTTTAGTCGACCGCGAATGAGAATATGCTTTTGGATATATCTAGGCCAAATAAAGTCGGTATCACAGACTGATTGTAGCGGAATGAAAATTTCACCCCCAGCCTTGTCGGAGATGGCGAATGTCAGCTTTTACGGTTACATCTTCTGTGGCTTTTGGGGGCCAAAAATGAATGTTTACTATAACGGGCAATTGATAAGCGCGAAGAGTCATGCTACAAATACGAAATAATTTGTTTTTAATCTTTTTTATTCATAATTGTTTATTCTGTGTTCAACACTGGAACAACGGCTTTGTGAGTTTTCTATCATGGTTCTTATACTTTCCTTTGATTCGCTAGTGAATAGCTCGATATATGGCGGTGATTGTTATATCTCACAAACACACTTGTTCCTTTTAACCTTTAATTTACTATTTATACAACCGTTTACGCTGACTTCTATGAACTACTACCTGGAATTACATTTGGAAGTTACCCGCAAGACGTAGCGTCAGAATGTTCGCCTCAGGTTGGAAACTGCGCACTAAGTGCCTTACTATTTATGCTCTATTCGTATTCTTGAACGCCTTGAGCGTTCTAGTAAGAAATGGCCGCCCGTCCTTCGGTCCGCCAGAATGGCGACCAAGTCATCGACCCCATGAGTATCAGATTCCAAACGCGCAGGTGCTCGCTGTTCACCTACATTTATTCTCAGACGCGGTTGAGCTTCGTGTGCTGGTGGATGATTTAGTTGAGGGTGAAACGAAACAGTCGATCAAATATGTCGAACTACGTGCATCAACCTGGCCGAGTCAAGCCATTGTCAGTCTACCGTCATTACCTCCGGGTGACTGGAACAAAGCGACCATGGAGGTGGACAAGGACGCAAAAGCGCGCGATCCGCACTATGACTTCATGCCCTGGCCGGGACTCTCAGAAGTCTGGCATCCTCTTCAAATTGAGTACCTTGATTTGAAAAAGGTAAAGAGTTTGAAAACAGTGTCGAGCGTTCGAAGGTTGGAGAAAGCGGACTTCTTGCAAGTGGTGACACATCCAGTTTTCAGTCGCCCAGTGCTGATGAAAATTTCCAGCTTTCCCAATCTAATAGACCAAGCCATTTCTAGCACCGAGGTATCCATCTATAAGCAGATTGAGGGTTTAGGTATAGCGCCACGTTTTCTTGGATACGTAACTGAGCACGGCCGGGTGATCGGCTTTCTTTCGGAATATTTGGACGATGCTATTAACGCCAGCGAGGTTTGGAATGAAGTGACTAAAAGAGTTTGCCATGCGAACCTCGAAAAACTTCATTCCAGGGGGATAGCCCACAGGGATGCTCACCGCAACAATTGTTTGATTCGCAAAGATGGCAGTGCCGTCCTGATTGATTTTGAACTTTCCGCTGAAAATATTACAGATGAAAAAATGTTTAGCCTTGATTTAGAGAGAATGGGTAAAGTCAGTACGCAGTGGGGGAAAACAGGTAGCTACTATCTTGACATTTTCTTTTTTCGCCCCCTACTCGATCTGCCTTACGACCTTTGGAGTTATTTGACAGGTGCTTCTAGCATTACTTATGAGGTACTTAGGTAATTAGTAATTTATATATAAAGGAGATTTTGAACTATGTCAGTCATCGTAGCCTATATGTATTGAGAAATGTCTCTAATTCAATATGTTTTTGTACCTACTCAGGAAAGGAATCGTGAAAGTGCGAACAACTCAGTTCTTTCTATCCCGCAGCTACATTATTAATACTAGCGAGGGAATGTTTATAGACGGTCTGAATAGTATGTAAGCTAAGGAGACAGCTCAGGAGGATAAGTTTAAGGTACACAATAAACAAGATTGAATTTGGGATAAGAAAAGATGATGGCGAAATTGACAAACTCAAACTATCAGTACCTCGTTACGTACCTAAAATACCACCTTCTACCTAGTACATTCGCTCTGATGTCCAAGATACATATGCCTAACGTCAAATGGTCACCTCAAACTGCCAACTGCTTGGCGACGCCGTCTGGTGAACAGCTCACGAAGCGCCATCGACCCGAATGCCACATGGGGATAGCCTTGGTCATGACCGTCTTGGCTATGCCCTTAAGGGGCGGGAAGACCTCATGCCACATGCCGTCTTCAAAGGTGACGGTCTCCATATTCAAAAAGAAGACGGGCAGGGTGTTGAACAGGAAGTTCAAGGTGACCTGCTTCTTGCCTAAAATACGGGATTAGATCTGTTAAGCCTATTATATAACGTAGGTGAGATTAAGTTGACTTACCAGCAGCGTCCGCAATACCGAGAATATCAATCGGTGTGTTAGGGGTATTGTATTGGGCGAGTGCTACAATAGCTGGTGGTTCGGACTTGAGGTGGCTGTGCAGCGGTTCCTTGAACGAGTCCATAATGGCAATGAGTTCGGTGGCGGAGAAGTCGGCGCCTTTGTCCTGAAGATACTTCTTCATGCGCTCCATCCCGCCGTAGAAGGCTTCGTGCTCGTGCACTGCGCCGTCCATCAAGCCTTGCCGACCGGCGGCTTTGTCGATGTTGGGGAAGAATTCGGTTTCTTCATAGTGGTGGTGTTGCGCGACACAATCAACCCAGGCAAGACAATACCCGACAAAATAGGACTTATCAGGAGAGCTCTGTAGTCGGGGCGCTTGCTGATAGATGCTATTGAAACCGCGGATAAAAGAGTTGTGGCTCAGGGCCATGTGGGAAGCTTCGATAGTGAACGGGTCATCCTAGAGAGCTGCACTGTCAGTAAACTGCGATAACAGAGCGACGGACTGTCAAATTATTACATGCCTTGCCTGTTTCAAACTTGGGAGTATGGATCAAGGATAACGGCGTATCCGTGTACATCGGAGGCGCGGTGCTAGCCATGTTGATTTGCAATTAGGTAGAATAGAATGCCGATGTTTCCTAAGCTATCTAACCTACTGAACTTCCCTTGAGGATCTATTTAAAAAATCTCGATAATATGACAGGTTCGGGGTGAGTACTAGGTTATCTGTCAGAGCTACAAAGGGCGGGGTTAGCATATATCAAGGACCACAGGGGCAGAGGGGGTACTGGCAGCTTTGGACTTTCACGTTGGTTCCTATGTGTTGGACTGATGAACCCAATGTGCTACCATACTAGATACCACTTGTGGGTAAGTGTTGGTTTGACAGGTCCTTTACTCTCGAAATCCCCAGGTACCTAAGTACATGCCTGGGTAACTCCCTGGGTACCAGCCTACGTACATTCATTCGCAACCCCAAGAAACTGGTCAACGAGGGATTGTAAGTAGTGCCAATAACTCAACAGCTGAAGCCTACTAGGTACTTACAAACCTTTCTAAGCCATTACTTCGGTAGTAACCAACCCTTTTCCATCGTGGTGGCTGGCCGCAGGACCATTATACTTCGAGATGTACAGGACGTCGCTACAGCTCCCCATCGATCCATTCGTGGTCTCGACGTTGGGTGCGTTCGGCATTGGCAGGTCAACCTTAGAAAAAATCTTCACGGATCCGCGAGACTTGATCCAAGGCCAGGCACGGATGAAGTCTGTGCTGATCAACAGCAACCCTAACAATAAAGTCTATATAGATGATTATAATGGCAGGTTATGATAATTGGGTAAGGTCCACCGCCTGTATGGCTTCACTCTGATACTCTGATACGAGAAGCGTTTTCCCATCAGGGCTCACCGCGAATTCCCGAGGAAACAATCCGGTGGGTATCCGCGGAAACACCTGCCCGCCCCTCAGGGCCGCTTCGACGTCAACAACCGTCAGGCCGGCAGTGGCG
>JAOWAP010000066.1:0-10350 GCA_028565235.1 Hypoxylon lenormandii
CCGATCTAGGCGGCGTCTCGCCGAGGTAACGACGAGGTGCCGTAGAGCTTGACGGACTCCGCTAGGCTGGGGACCAGCGTGTCGAATATCAGGAAGAAGAGGGACGGAACCAGCCAGAAGGCTATGCGGACCGCTAACGTGCCGACCAACTCAATCTTCAGAGGTGAATGCGACAGGACGAGCGTCATCCAAGTCATATAGAAAAATAGTATATTTACCGAACCCGACCATGAGGTCAGCATCGGCCCCGCGAAATAGGAGACGATGGGAAGGGAAAGGAGCAGGTCCATCTTGTTAATGATATCGTTCGTCTAACGCGAAATAGCTGTGAGATAGTAATGGTACGCGATTCGTGTTTGATAATTTTAGCAAGTAGAGTATACACATCACACTTCTCAGTTTTCGTAAAGCTCTAAGGTAAGGTTAGGCTCGGTGAAGATAGTCGAAAAATGATTTACAAAAGACTAAATTGCCTATTCCCAAGATTCTGGGAGTCTTTGGGCCTCACCTTGCCTTTGAGTCCTTGATTTGACCTGCGCATTTGAACAGCTCAATGACGTATGACGTATCGACTTGTTGCCATCTGCTCGATTGGTTGCCCAGCTGGTGAGCCCTTGGCATCGGTGGTCCGTTCTTCTTCGGCCGACCTTACCCCTGGAGCTTAAAGCTACGATGGCGGGGCATTTGGCATAGCTTAGCTAAGGTCTGCCGGTGCTTTTAGATCAGGCACGGAAAACTCCACTGGTTAAGGTACAATTAGTTAAAATGCTTCCAACTTGTAAGCCGTTGGCACATTAAATTTACGGTGTCTCATCTACAGGAATATTTAACGCCACGTGTAAGTGCCAAATTTATATTACCAGATAGGGTGGTAGTAGGTAGGATTTCATAACAAGTGTCTGTGTCTTGGAGGCATTCCCTGCAGATGACGAATCATGAAGGGAGTGAAGTCGTAGTCTGTTGCAACGTTATCATCTCGCAACAGTGTGACAATGCAATCCCTCGACCAGGGTTCATTGACTTTTTGACTTTAGAATATTAAGAAAGCGATATGATGACCGCTTGATCTTGGATAACAGTTCTCACTAGATCGTAGGATCTGATCGATTTTTTGAGTTCAGTTCTGCTTTTAGCTTTATCTCATAGCAAAGAACAAAGGATGGGTTCGTCACGAAAACTTGCGCCAAAATCGCTATGTTCCGAATGTGGCTTCAACTGAAGCCCCTTATCCCTGA
The DNA here is from genome assembly GCA_028565235.1 of Hypoxylon lenormandii. Lineage (NCBI taxonomy): Eukaryota > Fungi > Ascomycota > Sordariomycetes > Xylariales > Hypoxylaceae > Hypoxylon > Hypoxylon lenormandii. Next base: position 1,236 of record JAOWAP010000066.1, read on the forward strand.
GTTACTTAGCTCTTAGTGTGGCTGATATCAGTCTGGGTTGTGGTTATGTGATTAGTTTATTGGTGGAAATCATGATTGATAGATGTTCTCGAGCGCGTTGACGGCTTGTCAACTTGTCAGCTTGTATTCATGTGGTGTTCGCAGTTTGTCATCCTGTCACCCTTCTCGGCCGCATGAAGGCGTAGAAATTGGAAGCTCTGTGCGGCTCACCTATGCCGAGAAATAATCTTGGGGGAAGGTCCGGGACCAGACCACTTATATAAATAATTTCCGGTTTTCCGCTGATCATATTGGTAACTTCCAAGATACCTACTGCGGCCTTTCGTCTTGATCAAGAAACCACTTCATCTTCATAATGAAAGGTCAGCAATATTGAGTCGGTTGTTGTTATCGTGGGTATAGTTGAACCTGGTGCAATATGACTTGACGTGTCGCTTGTGTTCAAAGAATATTCCCGTAAGCCCGTAAGCCCATGTCGTACATCTGTAGTCTGGTCGCACTCGAGAAAGAGATGCATGTAGGTATAGCCAGTTATAGGCAGGTAATAGCGATGCTTCGGGGACTCTAAACGGAACCATCCTTGTGGAGGACTCGGGCTGTCGGGATGGCATATCGAATTCGCTTGTTCTTTGGCCACTTAGCATCGAGGGACGATAATAGTATTATCAATGATAATATGGCTATTCCCTTGTCCTTTTCCTCACGAGGTGATCATTCGAGAACGTAGAAGATCACGCAGAAAAGAAACGTGCAAAGGAAGGGCTTAAAAGAAATATAGCCAGCTGGATAATATGCGATGATCACGGAGGGCAACCAGCCAATGGAAGAGACCAATCCCTCGCTTTCCACGCGACCCCACGTTCCTGCATTCAGGGTATTGCCTATCACATCACATCAACAATTATCCTTCATTCGGTTGTCCGCATTTGCTTGTATTGCTTCTTGAACGCTCTCTTAAGTAGGGCTTGTGATGACATAGATGTAAGAAACATACGTTTGCTTTTACACTGTTGGATCCCTATCTAACCCTACCTCTCCAAAGACGTCGCCCAACAAACACATACATGTATTCAGACTAATAGATGCTATAAAAATAGATCTGTATGTTCCTCTCTTCCGCTTAATACATCCAAACTAGTAGAGGGTCGTACAATAAACGTTAGACCGTTGCAACCTCGATCATCGGATGCTACTTGACATACATATTCTGAAACGAAGGCGCATATTCCCATATATTCGTATCCGACGTTTCAATGGCACATATATTGTTCAGGGTCGTTTTCTGCCCGCATTCGAGCGTACTGGCGGGTTAATCCTTCACAACTCCAACCCGCGAACGAAGGCCATCTTCAGGGGCTATGCATGCTAGCTCCAATGGTTAGAAAGCCTTGGAAGCCCTAATACCCGCAATATTCTTAATTAGGTCGAGCCTCTTTAGGAGATTTCCACTTGACACTTTCCTATTCTCGCCAGACCTAGTAGGTAGCGCGGGAAAAGAAAAAAAAGAACTGTCGATCTGATTGAGAAGAGTTCAGACTAATAAGACCAGCGTCCATATACCTATGTGTATATGATGTATCTATTGGTCTACATCAGTCTTGGGATTGAAAGAAAATGATGGAATGAAGAGCAAATAATAAAAAGACAATTTAAGATTCAACACTAGATATTCCATGCCCAGGTATATTCTAGTCATGCATGTGTACAGGTACTCACAGGTATCACTTATAGGGAATGGGGGCTTGCGTGTTACTCGGGAAATACAGGTGTTTATTATTACACGAAGGAGGGGCCGTTGACACAGCACAGACTTTCCGATCAAAGTAAACCACCACCACATGAGAGGCTGTTATCGTGCAATCGGGCAATTTCAGTACCTAATTGGCCCCTACACCCGTCGCTTCTTCCCCCTAACACTACCTGCCTATCCAATACCAGTAGCACTATGTAATAATATGTCTAATAATTCGATCGCCCGAGATGCCCACTCGCATTTTCCCCTGAGTCGAGACTCTTTTCCAACTCATGTCATTCTTCTCTCTTTCTAATTACAATACACGCTACCGTTCTGACACACTCTTTTCCCCCATTAATGCGAAACATTGATAATATCTTCTTCATTCTTTAGCCAAAAGTTCCAGTTCCATTTTCCCACCTTTACGTCTCTTCGATTTTATCCTGTACCGTTCTAGTACGTGCGCACCGGTCTGACCGGTCTAACACTAGATCTACATCGAGACAGCCCTTCCGAATCGCCCCAGTTGTGCTGATACAGTCACCCCCGGTCTAAGCGCCTGTGCAGCTGTGCCAATTCTGGGACCTGCAGCGAATCTGTCTCGGTATTGATGACCCAACATCCTGCATCCCTTCGAGTCTGACCTTTCCCTTCCCTGATCTCCTATCCACCTCCACATCTGCTGCATCCTACAGCGAGTTGGAGCCGTGCGTGTACGCGCTGTACACCGCTCCCGCTTGCTGCAGCAAACAGACACGCAGGTGAGACCAGGCGGCATTAGGCAAAACACTCTCAGCCCTAGCCTCTATTGTTCTGGTTTGCCTATCTCCTTGCGTCCGTTCGCCATGGATTACTCCAAGTCAACCGCCGGACAGCTGCCCCCTATTCCCCGTCAAACTCGCCAGCAATCCCGGAGGAAGGCCATTGATCCTTCCATGCACCTGCAGCTGCGTGAAGATGACAAAGATCGCGCCGGTATCCCTCCAGCTTCCCCCGAAGTAATCTCATCGTTGATCACTAGTCTGTCCGTTATCTCCAAGCCGGCGACCAAGCATTTCGAGGGGCAAAGCTTGTCTCTACCGAACTCGCCGGGTGCGGGCAGCTTCGGCGTCGATTACGGCGCCTTCGTTGGTAACCAGAAGCTCGACCGACTTAAGGAAGAGGTTGATCTCGACGAACTAGCAGCGAGCCCGCCTACGATTCGAACAGCGAAACCACCCTCCGGCTTCTCCCCGCTGACTGCTCCTCCTAAGTCGCCGCGTCGCGAGTCTTCGGGCGGCTTGAAGAGCCTCCTGCGCAACTCATCTAGACCGTCGTCAAAGGGTTCGCTCTCGTCGCATGATGATACCCGTAGTATCGGTAATCTCTCGATCGAACGTGGGCTACCGCCAACCCCTGAATTGCGTAAACAGCGATCGCACGATAGCTGGGGAAGGAAGCAAGGCCGTAGTCATAAGGGTCTGATGTACATGAGCTCGAAAGAACGATTGCGCGCCAGTGAATCGGAAAGGAAGCGAGCGAGCTCGGCAAGTGCTGGTGGCAAGTCTAACAGCTTGAACGGCTTGTCGTCTAGGCCTGATACTATCCTTGCTGAGACCCCTATTCGCGAAGAGCCGAGTGATTCGCCGACGAAAGACAAAATGCTAGATCTAAGCCCTTCGATCGATTCTGGCAACTTCCAGCGCCCGATTCCCGCTCGCGACTCGTCCCTGCGCAAAACAGGAACCAACGTAAAAAGATCGTCACATAGGTCTTCACGGACAAGGAGAGAAGGCGACAATAGTCTCGACGACGTTATTCCTGAGAACTCCGAACAGAATCGGTCGCGCGACCTTTCCCACCCTAGACGGCGACATTTAAGCCGTGCGCAGTCAGAGGTTGTTGACCCGAAGTCGATGAGGGACGGTAGTCTTCCACCCGAAATGCCGCGTTCCGCGAGAGCGATCCCTCTTGCGAAGCGGAACCCGGATAGCGATTATACACACCAGCGATCGAGATCCTACTCGACCGACGCGAATGGGTTTGAAGATGGTGCTCCGTTTCCAGCTGTATCTCAGAGTAGGAGACGTAGTGCGCAAGGTAACGATCGCAGGAAATCAGGCCGCGCAACGCCAGACCCAAGTGATGTAATCAGACCCAAACGAAGCAGTTCGCGGCTGAAGCGCCTCTCAGCGGGGACAAAGAGCCCCGAGCCATATGATAAGAGAAAGGAATCCTCTACCCCTGAGCCCATGGTAGGCTACGAACGACCGGCAAGCGCCGATTCCATTGACGACGCTGTTGAGTCCTACTTGTGCTCTCCTAGATTATCACAGAAAATTCGACATCCACAAACCGGCAGAGTCATATCATTCTCGGAAGTTGGCGATGCCGAAGGCTCGGCGGTATTCTGCTGTGTAGGCATGGGTCTGACTAGATACATTACTGCTTTCTACGACGAGCTGGCATTGACGTTGAAATTGCGACTTATTACTCCTGATAGGCCTGGTGTTGGTGACAGTGAATCTTATGCTGACGGGACTGCTACGCCCCTCAGCTGGCCTGGTAAGTCCATCTTCGCTGATGACTGTTACGTGCGAATATTGACGGCCTATAGATGATGTCTATGCTATCTGCCAGGCTCTCAAAATTACCAAGTTTTCCATTCTTGCGCATTCGGCTGGCGCAATATATGCTCTCGCTACTGCGCTGCGCATGCCCCAGCATATTCGTGGTCGCATCCACCTTTTAGCTCCGTGGATTCCTCCGTCACAGATGAACGTATTCGGTACATCGCAGGCCATGCCTCCATCAAATGCGATCCCTACGTCGCAACGGATTCTCCGCGCCCTACCAACTCCCTTCCTTAAAGCAGCAAATAGTTCATTTATGTCGGCTACCAGCAGCTCTATCACTAGTTCATTACCGAAGAATAACGCGCGTCGTGGCAAGCGAAAGTCTTCTGCTCCTGTCGGGCGCGATACGCCTGCGGCTAACCGCCGAGACATTACGCCTGGCATGGATAAGGAGAACATGGGGTTGGATCAGTTGAACGGTAAACCACCGCCACTATCTGCCACCGAAAATATGGATCGTTACCGTCCGGCCGATAATGAATTCAACCCCCAGACCTCTGTCCTAGCCGCTGCCGCCGACGCTATGGCGGACAAGGAACGGCAGATGACGTACGACTTGCGGCTCACACATGCTATCTGGGAGCTTGCTACTACCGGGGCCAATCCTGCCGTGGATTTGCTCGTTTGCCTAGAACGAAGACACACAATCGGGTTCCGCTATGTGGATATCACCCGTCCGGTTACAATTCACCATGGTAGCAGGGATACGCGTGTCCCTGTCGAGAACGTCAAATGGCTCGGTAAAACTATGCGACGATGTGAGGTTCGCGTGTTAGAAGGCGAAGGCCACGGATTGATGGCGAGTGCGGCCGTGATGGGCTCCGTTTTGATGGAAATAAGCAAGGAATGGGAAGACTGGATGATACTAACAAATTCGAACAAGCGAACGGACGACCGAGGAAGAAGCATGCGAGCCACCGCTCGATAAACTACAGTCAGGTTCCGTGGAGGATTCTGGGTTTTTTTTTTGCTTAGGAAAAGCATGGTGGCACTAATTGGATGGGACCATCATACCCGGCGTATAGGAGTCTTGCATTACTGGCTGTTCTATTATCATGAACTTAATGGTTTAATGGCGGGGTTCACACGAAGGAATTGCTTCTTATTGCTGTTTTCTCTATATATTACTGCGATAGGGCAGATGGGCCTTTTCTCCTGAAAGTCGCGGGAGATCTAAAAACTGAGCTGGGCGCTGTTGATACCCAGGAAGCTTTTTTAGAAAACGGGGAAGGGAGGATACTACTGTGTACAACTAGTTTTAAGTTAAAAAACCTCGGCTTCGGTAGAAGTCTGAATAGTACGTAATGTCTAGCCTCTATCTTCTCTTTGAGAGCAGCCTGTGAAGTATAGATCTCGCTAGGGTAAATATTGACGGACCCCTGAAGTTGTGTTGCTAGTATTCGAAACGTCCTCGATTTATATAGACGGTTACTTTAGCAGTAAGAATGCTGATAATTTAGGTAGAGCTCATGAGATGATCACTTCTCAAGGTGATACAACCTTTTAAATGTTAAGAAATAAGATATAACCACTATTCCCCTGGTATTGGACGCCATCTCTCACCTAGGCAATGTCGTATCAACTAATTTTAAAATTCTGATGCGAATTAATTCTTAATAATTCACTTCCATATTCTCATTTGTGACTTAAAGTATCATGGATAATAGACTAGGTAGGGTTGGTAGGTACCTAACTTGGTTGAAGCTCAGAATATTTTCATTGTCGTTGAATCGGTGCTACATTATGTACATATGTAGTAAAGCAGTAACAATTACCTAATCCAGGTTATCCGTGCACGAGCCAAGAAAAGTTGCACCATTAGCGTAGCTAGCAGGCTTGGACCCACGTGATCTACTCCCTGAAGGTACCTAGCTTCGGTTGCGATCAAGTTGGATTCGCCGTGGAAATTTTACGAGACGCGTTGCGACAGAATGAACGGCCCGTCAAGCTCATGCAAGGCATAGACAGAAGTCCTCCTTTTCCGCCGATTCCATTCCAACGACCAGCACCACGACCAGCATCACACCTTTACGCGAGAGAATAGTGATACGAAAATTTATCCTATCTTGGCCCGACTTTAGTTGCCTTTGGTTGCAGCGTATTTTACTTACTGCTTACCTCTAGGTCTCCTTGCCTTTCTACCCTTCTACCTACAATAACCTAGGTACCTACCCGCTCAAGCCATCTCGATACTTGTTTGGCGCGTTGCCCGAGCTTCGAATTCCCCGATCTCGACCACCAGCATGAGATGACATAGAATCGAATTCGTCGCAGCACAAAATGGAGTCTCGAAGCACTCCCCAAGCATTTCTTTCCACCTACGCGCCGCGATTGCGCGTCTACAACAATTCCTTACTAACTCCCATCATCCACTCCACTGCGCCCGCCGGTCCTGTATCGCGCACAACGAAACGCGGCACTACAGTAATTAACTATGCCGAAGACGGTTACGATTACGACGACGATGATGATGACGATTCTCGAAGGCGGCCTACGGGCCTGCGCAGTCTGCGACGAGAGGATAGTACCTCTCGCGTCGACCCTAGCGACAAGTTTGGAAAGGAAACAGTTTCTCCTGTGGACGTCCAGGGTATCTGGAGGGATTGGATGTTGAAGACTAAGAACCGGTCAGATCTAAACAACCAGGCGCAGGCTGCCATGCCCGTCACTCTCATCCCCATTCGTATCGATGTCGATATCCCGGCATTCATGCCGGCAGCGCCATACCCCCTCCCTCGAGGCTTGACCCAGCCACCTCCACAGATGGACCCGTCGTTGTATCGAACGGGCGAGATGACTGTCCCATACAAATTACGGGATATCTTCCTGTGGAACCTACACGAGACTATGATCACTACCGATCAATTCGCCCTAAGCCTTGTACAAGATCTAGATCTGCCGAACCAGGCCGCCGTTGCTGGCGAGATAAGCAAACAGATCAGGACCCAGCTGGAAGAGTATGCCGGTGTTGCTTTACATCCACTGTTCCACTCGGAAGACAAAGAGCCTACAAACGGCAACGGGACGGCTCCTCAATCGAGCTTCCGTGATACTCCCGCTACTCCTGCCACACCTCTCCATAACTCCACACGCGTTCCTGAAACCCCACTCCGGAATGGCCTTGATACCGGCCTCGATACTCCTTCAAAAGGTGGTCCTTCACAAGTACCCGAAATAACTGCCAGTGCCACACCTATTCCTGCCGACTCGGACGATTTGAATCATGACGACACCTACCGATGTATTGTATCCCTCAACGTAAATCTCTCCTCCCAACTTTACACAGACAAATTCGAATGGTCGCTCCTCCACCCGCCTGGTACCGCCGAGGCATTCGCCAAGATCACGTGCTCAGATCTGGGCCTTGCCGGCGAATGGGTTCCCGCCTTGACGCACGCCATCTACGAAGCAGTACTTCGCCTGAAAAAGGAAGCATGCGAAGCCGGAGGATTAGTAGCAGGATGGGGCGCGATGGGTGCCGATTTCCCTAACGATGCCGCCCACGGCGCGGACGCGGGCTGGCGATACGACCCCGAACATCTTGCAGACGAGTGGGAGCCAAAGGTTGAGGTTTTATCGAAGGAAGAGATAGAGAAGCGAGAGGTCGACCGGGAGCGCCAGATAAGACGGCTTCGTCGAGAAACCGCTCGGTTTAGCAGCAATGCCGGCATGATAGGCGGCGTGCCTGGCCTAGGAATCGAAGAAGAGGAGCGGATGGGACGTGGAGAAAGATCCAAGAAGAAGCGAAGATTCCGAAGTCTAAGTCCGCTTGGCCGATCTGGTACACCGGGTGGTAGAATCACACCGGATGTTGGATACGGCGGAGGCGGGGGTGGAACGCTCACTGACCAGGAAAGACTAAATTGGCGGTGCACACATTGCCGTATCTGGGGCACGAGCGTGTGGGCGGTCAGAGACGGACCATGGGGACCTAGGGTAAGCGAATACTATTATTATTTCACGGCACGGAATGGCAGCTAACCATCTTTATAGTCCCTCTGTGCCAACTGCGGTCGTCTATACGAGCAAACCAAGAAGCTCCCTCGATGGACTAAAAATCTTCACGTCGCGGATTTGCGTCCATTCTAGTCGAATGCGGCCGATCCGACCGAGGAGCGTCAAGAGCGCCCCGAGAGGAGACGAAGGGAAGGCAGGTAAAAATCGAGCAGCCGTTTCGCACAGGCTGGCTGCGTTTCACGAGAGGTCAAGGCGTTTTAGGGACGGATTGCGATATAACTACGGAGTTTCTCGCTTGTTTGCTGGGAGTCGTTGGCTACGGTTTATACCAGTGACACACATTCGTACGGGAAAAAGACGTAGGCGGTTAATTCTAGATGGGACGTTCGTTGCCGCGTGGGCAGCTTTTAATGGGGTTTGCTGTATAGCATTTTTTTGTTGGCAGCTGCATTGCTCATCGCCCCCCCTTTGTATACTAGATTACAGGTGGCAGAGAGATACATCTTGAGGCAGAGAGGAGGCCGCCAGGTTTAGGGGGCCGTCCAACACCGAGCAGTAGAGTACAAAAACCCCCCAGCATCAAATCTCACATTTATGCCACACACATGCACAATGCGCCTGTGTTCCTTGAAACTAACTACATAAGGTAATTAATTATCTCCGTAACCGTGCTTCTTTCTAGTAGACGCCCGGGATGATCTTGTACGGCACCTCCCGCTTGTACTGGAACCACTGCTCCTTGTACCTATCAGTACAATAATCGTCCAGCACGCCGGCGGCGCGCGTGCCCAGGTCGTAGGCCAGATCG
>JAOWAP010000067.1:0-10336 GCA_028565235.1 Hypoxylon lenormandii
TTAATACATATTCTAGGTAGCTCTGAAGAGTCTGAGTATTTTTTCTGAGTTTTACAACTTTTCGTTGTGAAGTTATTCAAGGTTGGAGTTTTCCTATACAAAATTTTTGTATGGGCCATATGGAGAACCTTAATATCTCTATGAATAAAATTAGCAAAAATACAAAATTTGAATTTGCCTTTCGCATGGTCTATAGTATTATGGTAAGCCTATTTGAATTAAGATATTATATCGTCTTGTTGCTGTGTGGTCAAATTTACGATTACACCAAATTTGTATGTAAAGCCCATCGCACTCAATTGACTGCCCGATTTCGTAAGCAATTCGTACAATAGAATATTTTTTAAAGCTTATACCATATCATTCACCTAGTAGTTGATTTACTCTAATTATATTAAGCAAATACCTATCAAATTCGTGGAGTTATTTGTAAGTGAAAAGGTAGTAGTTTTGGTGTAAAAGGGTGTGCAAATGGGGGTTCCGTGCAAAAGGGGGTCAACACGGTTAGAGGCGTCTATGCTGGGTGGGCATCTTTTACACGCAATATGTCAAACCAAGACCAGCTGTGCCCAATCCTGGCCCTCCACCAACATAAATAACTCGCAGTCCGCCTTCACAACCGCTGGAGATAGGATCCTGTGCGTGTTGGACTCGCAAGCGCGAAGTAGATGCGGAGATGTGGCGCCTCGGAACTTGACGATGGCATCTCCAACGCAGACTTGTCCGTGGGCATATCCAATGAGGCCGTGGTTAGTCGTGAAGATCGACCTATTAATAACAAGACCCCGGGTAAGGTTGTAGAATCCAGTAGCCGATGCCAGCAGATGAACCACCTTGTATCCGGGTTCGTTGGGCTTTGCGTAGACCTCGTGAGACCCACAGTCCAGATTCGACGATAGAAGTACATCTAACGCCGCGTCGATGTCGGACTCTACTAACTCCAAGATAATGCCCTGGTACTGGCTGCTGTCTTTGGCTTTTCTTAGCTTATTTAGAGCGTAGGTGGTAATCACATGTCGGCTTTCGGGGTCCTCAGAGGCGGCTAGAAGAGACTGTAGATCTTCCGACCCTCGCTCGAATGATCGCAGGGGTTGTGTTGGGCTGTATATTAGTAGTAACCGGCAGAAAGTGTGACGCTGAAGTTGGTCATCTCTTTCTGCACTTAGGCTGGTATAAATACGTCTAAAGTATCGGAGCTGCTCTGCTCCATGTCTCCTTATCGCCAAAGCGTGCTCAGTAGACGTTCGTGGTATAGTGAGAACATCTCGCTGGGTAGCTGCTAGCTCATGACTGCTGAACACGATGTTTATCGCCCCATAGATCTGAGCTGCAAGTGTTAACCGGGAATAATCCAAAGAGACAGTGATCTCGGAGTCATAATGCTCAACCGGTCCGTCCCAATGAGCGACAGTTTCGCGGTCCCCATGGTTTACGGGAAGGGCACCAAGTTCGCTGAGCAAATCTTCAGACCATCTAGGATCGTCACCCCAGTCCGGAACCCAGGACGGGAGATCAGCTCGACGGCTTTCGCTCCATACATTATCCAAGGGCCATAGGGAGTTGTCCTGGCGCATGATCTCTGCAGTGGCCTTTGCGTACACTACGGGGACCGATTCGGTGTAGTCTGGACTCGGTAAAGGCTTTCCGAGTTTCTGAGAGATACCGTAGATTGCGAAGATCTTGTCTTTGGGATCAGTAGCATGTCGGATCCGAGTATGATAAACAACAGTCGACAGGTCCTTCTGAACGTCGTCGGACGAAAGCTCTTCATCCTCTTCAGTCCGCGCTTTTTGGATGCCTGTACTGGCTACTACGAGGTCCTTAAAGTCGGAGTAGGCGTAGTAGCAATTGATGAAGTTTCGGCTACCCTTAGAAGAAGGAGCAAAGGAGGCCTCGACCAACATCAGAGCCTGGCAGAACGCGCCCCAGCTCATGCTCTGTCCGCCACATTGGACGGTGGCATGACTTGAAAGGAGAAGCTCTTGTAGGGTCCACATTCTCTCGAACCAGGGCCGGCTAAGGACATCTTCAATGATCTGAGGGACGACCCAGGTACCTGCTTCTGGCGTGCGCCATTTTGTGTCTAATGCCACGCACTCAGCACTGAAATCCTCTTTCTATAGGATGATGCACTACATGCACTACATGATGACATTAAATAATTCATGATACTCATCAGGGAGAATCATACTAACCACATTCTTCCATAAACCGCGCATTCATATCAACCCTAGTGTCTTCCCAAGAGTCATCACGTAACTCGTAGAGGCGACCCAGGTGCAGAAACAAGGTGTCCGTCTTCTCATCGCCCTCGCCGAGCCATATTATAACGTCGCCCGCGTTTTCGTATATGTCGCCCATCATAGCGACCTGGGCATTGCGCTCTTCGACCCCTTCTGGCGTCTGGTCGATGCAGATACTGTCTACCCACAGCACGCGGTCTTCAGAGGCCAATCTCAACTGTCTCAGTGCCGCATCGCAATTGGCCGTTATCGGCAATGTGAATGAGTCGATGTCGATTCCATACGTCGTGCTTGGTGCACCCCATACGTACGAGAGAGCTTCGTATTGAGTCAAATTTTCAGGCACAGTGTCTCCGTGTGACTCCTTGACTGTACGTTCAATCAGAGATCCGCGGAGATACTGAGTTTGGGTATTTGCGGCATGAAGAATCAACAACCTGGTTGTCCCGGAGCTATTGAGGGCACGGTGCTGATATGCCATGGCGATATTCAATGGAGATTGAAGATGTTGAAGAGGAGTAGGAAGCTATTTTTAGCACTGTCATGGCAGCTGAAACCTGTCCCGGCCAATCGGCATAGCGCTCTCTCAAAAGACCACATCATATGCTATGTCGCTCTAGCATAGTAAGGTAGACCATTGGTTTCGTTCGGTTTCTTGTCAGGAGAACATGATGAGGAATTGTTATTATGATTCTCTTTAGACGGCAAGTCTGGGTACCTACGACGGACTGACTCCTATGTGTGGACTAGATTTAGGGGTCGCCAACTACTAAGTACCTAAGTGATGTCTTCTGAGCATAACGAGGCTCCTGTGTCGATTCGCCCCTTATAAAAGTAAATTTTATTGTCTGTAGGCTCTGAAGTGGTGCAAGTATATGTCGCCTCATTTCTACGATAGAAGATCGACCACGTACTTGCCGTACGGCTATTGGTCGTCATATAGAATGTAACACCAGCTTCAGTATGCAATAAGCGTCGATGAACTAAGCCACCACGACATTCTACACGTCATTTTCTATGCATTTCTACGTGTATAAGAGTCCGGCATAAATCCGAAGCGAGGTGCGCCACGGAGGGGAAGTGTAGCTGAGATTGCTACCTTACATTCAACTTCTATTTTTTTTATTCGTGAGCCTTATTAAACTCACAGATGCGCGGATTATCAGTTGGGAATACCAGACTTGAATAATTGTTCAGATCGTCTGGCATGCGACCAACCCGCTCCCATCCTCCCCTAGAGAAGCTATGAGTAAAAGATCATGTTGCAGTTGTCCGGCTGCATCTGTCTTGCAATGGAAGCCAGGTACGAAGTGAACCATGGTATTTTACTATATTCTGAACCTTTTAGGGAGCGAAGACTGGAGAAATCATGGTGTTAATCCTGTCGAACTCCAACACTGCGCGGCAATCCTTGACGAATCGCCAATATGTGTGATGTTAGTACCAGAAACATAATTCTAAGTCCTCAAGCGTAACACGAGAATGACAAGCATTAGCTTCGCGAACGCAAATCGAATCCGTGAATGTGCGCTTTGCCGACAGTCGTTTATCAAGCTCTTTCGTATGCCAGAGGTGTGGTGGTCGGACCATTGCCGAAATTCGAACGGCTACATTGGGAGCGAAGTGACAGAAGACCAAAGTTCTGTTACAGGGTTTAGTACGTCAATCTATTCAAACTACTACTATTCTCATATCTTGCATTATGACTGACTCAGAACAAGATACCTGGGCATACTATGAAATGAAACACTTGGATAAAAGGATGGAGTATCGGTGGGATAAATTAAACGTGTTCATCAGATGGGTGGCCTCTCCGAGGCGAACAATTGCTATCTTCTTCGACACCCATCCACCCATAGAAGAGCGTATCCGTAAGGTACTACTGTGCCCAGATCTATCCTGGCTTAACGACCCATTTTGGATATACGCACGGTTAGCCGGGGAGATCGCGCGTCTTCAGGGGTCAGCTGTATGGGCGATTCGTGATCACGTCAGGGGGATAGAGACAGAAATGATACCAACAGGGCGACCCCAGCCTAAATATAGACAGCTGCACGATGTCGCACGGCATGCCATCCACGTATCTGAGTCTCTTGATCTTACCTCCAAAACCATGGAGGGTATCATAGCACAACACAAGGACTTCTTAAACCAACGATTCAGTACCGAGAAGATTGATTTAGATAGCTCAGATAACATTGCCCGACAGCTGCTTTCGTGGAGCCACATGATCAGCAGCCTTCGTCACCGGTCGGCATCGAACAAGGATCGGCTTCAAAATGAGATTCAACTTTCTTTCAACATTGCTGCACAACACGACACTGCGATTTCTGTTGAGATAGGTCGTGCCGCCCAGGCTGATAGTTCTGCAATGAAAACTATCGCGTTCTTCACGATGGCCTTCTTACCAGCGACATTTCTCTCCTCAGTCTTTAGTACATCTTTCTTCAACTATAGTGCTGATTCTGGCACCTGGAACGTGTCGGACAAGTTCTGGATTTACTGGGCATTTGTCATACCAACCACACTCGTGGCCTTTGCTTCTTGGCTCTTCTGGCATAGAATCTTCCCCGTCACGCCTATTAGGTAGACGTGCGCCGTCGTCTTGCATCTAATTCTTCGGGTAGTCACGAAATCTTGCGGAATCTACGCGGAGAGCAATCAAGAGTCGTTTTTTTTTTCATATACCTAGGTAGCCTAAGCATCAAGTTGCTTAATATCCGTACTCTTGGCTATTGTTTCCCATTCGTCACGGATCTTGATCATATTCTGACATTGGTCCTAACCCTTGCCCACCGTCGGGAAAAGACAAAGACGATATCATGTAACACAGTGTCGTGTTTCTATGTACGGGGCACCTAAGACACTCACCTTCGCCCATAAACTGGCCCATCGAATTAGGTACAACCAAATCTGGCCCTGGGTAGCAAACGGCGTAATTGCTGCCTAGGATTTGGGTACTAGAGATACGGGCCACTGCATCGTCAAGGTTCTCGGGATTTGTTGTCGTAGCCTGAGTTGTTCAATACTAGGTACCTACCTCCTACCTCATAGGTACCTAGGTACGTTAGGTAGCTTGATTGGCCAAACCTAGGGGTTCCGGTTAGACATTGTAGAGTAAAGGGGCGGTCAGTCCTGCAGTGAATACGCCACTCTTGTTTCCGCTCCTGGTATATGTTTCCCGTCACTGCGCTCTCGGATTGCATTCCCAAGCCATGAATTTAAGACCGGTTCTAGTGCGATACCATCGTGTAGGAACACAATACTTGATCTGTTTCTTTTCTTTGATTCTGGGTGTATTTAGTAAGACCAATCTTGCCTTGGTAGACTTGACGGCGGCACGCCGCAGGATATGGAGCTACGCCTCCACCAAGCCATCCGGCCGGGTCTGCAGGCATCCATCTTTTCCTCCGGCTCCTTCCGCCTACATCGACCCACGCCGAACCGCAATTACGCACTATCACCCTCTGAAGACTCTAATTCCGTTGATATTTCACTGGAATTCAAAGTTCTCTCGGCCCGAGGGCTCAGTACACTAGAGATATTTCAGTTGCGACACATACGTTTATACTGATGAGTCGCTATCCTATAGATAAATGTTCCGGCGATCCTGCTAAATCCATCTGGGCGGGAGGTATGGCGTTTGGGATGACCGATCGGCGATCATTGCAAACGGACCACCCTACGGAAAGCCACATTGTTCCCAAAATAGAGTATGCGGACGGGAGCAGTTTACGACACGTGCTGATAGGCGCTTTCTCGTTTGTTGTCGCAGATAAATTCCTAGATCTGATTTTTTATACAAGATCCCGGTGCAAGACCCCGTGCCGCGTCATGACGGCATCGGTACCGAGGTGGCCGCCCCCTGGATATCTAAGTAATAGCGGAGTTTCGGTAGAGTGCATATGCTATATACCAAAACTGACGGTCTGACCGCCTCAATGTCCCATGCAAACGCTTTTATTGGAATCACTTAGCATCGCCGGTCCGAGGCACGGAGCTCTCGATTCCAGGTTGTTCTATGAATACCTAATATCTCTGTAATTCAGTCAGGTATAAATCCTCAGCGACTTCCCCGCGAGAGGCTAGACCGATTGGCTGCCTTTTCTACTTACCTTAATTGTGCCGTGAGAGCCAGTCTTATCCCTTCTAGTTCCCTTGGATTCTTGACTTACTGCTACTATGCTGACTGCCGACGTTGGCCTGGGGAACCAGGCCATATTGAGCAAAATCGACAAGTTGAGAGAGTTGAACATTGGTACAAGTGTTCCTCTGCCCCAGGTACGCTTGGAAACCCCGACAAGTGCTTCAGCAGATATCTAATATTTCCATAGCTCATCGTCGTTGGTGACCAGTCTTCCGGGAAGAGCTCTGTTCTAGAGAGCCTGACTGGGTTCTCCTTCCCTCGAGCTGCTGGGCTGTGTACTCGCTATGCAACTCAAATCACTTGCTGCCGGGATCTCCGAAAAAGTGTTGATATATCCATTATCCCGCGGCCAGATGCTGATGAGGCGCTCAAATCAGAACTTCTAAAGTTTCGGTTCCATAGCGCGGAGATTGACAACAATGAACTATCCGACGTATTTGAGATGGTACGTTCATCAAACCCTACTATGGTATCACTTCTACTAACACTAGTACCCCTTTTCAAGGCGAATAAAACTATGGGTCTTCGCATGAATGTGGATGATGTCAACACCGGCATTGGGGCATTCAGTGAAGACATTCTCAAGATTGAAATCAGTGGCCCTGAAGTAAATACCCTTCCATCTTATTCGTGGCCAACATGGATGCTGATGCAGTTAATAGCACGCCCATCTCACTGTTATTGACGTCCCTGGCATATTTCGAGTCCCAACACCTGGTAAGTTTCCACTAATAGACTAGCAATATAACCGCTGACAATCTTCCCAGGGCTAACCACCGAGAGCGACGTTGTGATGGTCCAAAACATGGTCAAGTCATACATGGAAAATAGCAGAACGATGTTAGTTTTGAAACCCGAAATAGACTTTCCTGGCTGACGAATTATTAGTATTCTTGCAGTCATACCCTGCAATGTTGACATCGCCACCCAGGAGATTTTACGACTTGCCGAAGCTGCGGACCCAGAGGGGGTCAGGACGATGGGTGTGCTCACCAAGCCTGACCTTGCGACCGAGAAGGCGACCCAGAACATGGTCCTGGATCTGGTTCTCGGAAAGCGTAACAAGTTGACACTTGGATACTGCATTGTCAAGAATCGGAGCGCAGACGACAATGCCTCAACGATGTCTGACCGTCACGCTGCTGAGAAGGCATTTTTCATGGCCCCTCCCTGGGCATCTGTTGCGGATCGGTGCGGTGTTGCATCCTTGCAGGCCCGCCTTCGTGAGCTGCTCATGGACATATCCAAACGCGAGCTCCCTCACGTGAGAGTGGAGATTGAACAGCATCTACAGTCGCGTAAGCTTCTAATAGAAGCCCTTGGGGCTCCCAGAGCCGACCAAGGCTCCCAAAGACTATTCTTGGGCAAGATTGCCTCAAGATTTCAAGCTATTACTCAACATGCTCTCAACGGATACTATACCGGAGATCAAATTTTCAAGTCAGAGCCCAGCCTCAAATTAGCTACAAGAATGATGCAACTAAATGAGAGCTGGTCCGACCTTTTCTTGGAAAAAGCCCACAAACGCCACTTTGATCCGCAGTGGGATGATGAAGAGGTAGTCTCCCCTATGCGCAAAGATGACCTGCACCCTTTCGAAATTCCTTTGACTAAACATCCCGAACTGTCTGACATCATTTGCACGGATGAGTACGAATGTCCAAATCCGTCGGAAGGTCCAATTCTAGACCACGTCAAGGAGGTTTTCAAGTCTAGCCGTGGGCCAGAGATTGGAACAGTAAGTGCTCCCAAACACGGGTTTCTTTCATGCTAACCGGGGAATTTAGTTCGGCGGCGCAATATTAGCCACCGTATTTGAGGAGCAGTCGGAAAAGTGGGAGCCGCTGGCTCTGTGGCATACCAGCAAGGCCATTGTGCTGGTTCATGATTACATCTGTCAACTTCTCGACAAGCTATGCCCAGACATCCAAGTCAAAGATCAGTTGTGGGGCTCGTTCCTGGATGAGAAGCTAAGAGATGCATATCGTCAAGCCATGAGCCATGCTCGTTTCCTCCTTTCTATCGAGCGTGAGGGGAGGCCAACGACGTTCAACCACTATTTCAACGCTAATCTGCAGAAGATGCGTATTGAGCGTATGTCCAAATCCTTCAAGGACATCGCCGTCTCTTTCGACGACGATGAGGGTTCATTCTACGTACCCGTTGAAAAGATCGACCAGCATGCTCTCAACAAGGACAATTCTCAGCAGATCTGCGATGACATCGTAGACACTCTTATGAGCTACTACAAAGTGTCTCGCAAGCGCTTCGTGGATACCCTCTGCCAGCAGGTTGTCAATCACTTCCTGCTTGATGGTGACGAGGGCCCGCTGAAAGTTTTAAGTTCGGAGTCCATCATGAGCCTTGAACCCGACCAGTTGGAGATAATTGCGGGCGAGGATACGGCGTCAAAGCGCCAGCGTCAGGCTTTGGCTCAGGAAATAGAGAGGCTGGAAGCTGCTATCAAGGTGCTGCGGACATGATAGTACAACGGGTCGAGTTCATGATCACTTTTCAGGGGGGTAATTAGGTAGCTCTGGTAGCATGCCTCTTGTATCGTGTGCTCATTTGGTCTTTTCGTCTTATTTTGGCAGTTAGGTTAGATAGATAGTAGGACATTGGCCCTCATTGATAGAATATAGGTATTCTTCCTTATCTGTCCGGATACATTCGAGATCGTGAGAATCATTGACTACGAATTTTGGAGGGATTTCCTACTTTATTTTGAACTTCTCCTTTGGAAAGTATTCGGCTTCTTCGGCCTGTAAGGAAGCTACCGTGAGGAACAAGTCTTGGACAATGAGACGTCTGGATCATATACTTGAGGTACGAGTCCACAGTCTACTAATAAAGCCACTTACATATATTTAATAAAAACTAAGCGTCGCATGAAAACCTTCAGTTGTGTCGTCATTCCCAACGGTACCTTAGGTAGGTAGCTACTTGCAGTGTGTTAAAAGTACTCTTACACGTCGTGCCTCACTGCCTATAGCTAAAGGCTTTTTTATTGATATTGTTGAAAATCGCGTTGCGATTTATACTAGGGGTGGAAATCCTAGGTATCCTTACGGATGGCCTGATTATGCCTCCGGCGGCCCTCCGGCGGCCTTCCAGGAGGGCTTCGCTTCGCTCGATTTTTTAAAGAAAAGGGGCCTCCTGAAGTACCCCCTGGAACCCCCCTTTCGCCTGCGGCGCCGCACTTGGGGCTTGTGGCCCGTAGCCAGCCCCCAGCGAAAGATATAGGTGCACTCTTGGCACTCTCTACCATATACGAGGAATGCCAAGAGCGCGCGTATATTTTTCGCGAAAGACTGTGTGCCAATCAAGCCGTGGCGATATTTTTCGCGAGAGACTGTACCAATCGAGACGTGGCTTAAATCATTCCACATCGCCTTTAGCTCGCCTTCGACCCTAGAAGACTTCAAGTCTTATAGCAATATATAAAACGGCTTCAAAGAAATTCAACTTATATTTCTAGATTCGTAAGACTTAGAGCTATCTAAAGCCGTACTTACTTACGCAAAGTAACATATTTATAAGTCATAGATGTATTACTACGCGTAAGTAAGTATTTATCGCATTTTAGAGGCTTATTTAAGTGAAGATAACTAGAAGTCACGTGACAACTCCTAAGCCTTAAGTCTCCGTGACACTTTTTTAGGATCCGCCTACCCTACCCGGCCTCACCATGCCCGAGTTTACGAGGGTTATTGTGTCGTGTTTTTTTTTGTAGGGAGCTCGTCGCCCGATTAGGAAAGTAAAGTTATGACCACCATCTGGTCCGTGCACCTGGTCAAAAGAAGACAAGAGCCAATTAAAAGAAAGCGTGAAAAAAGACAGAGCCACAAGCCCAGGCGCAGAAATTCTGTGAAGTATTTCGATTTCGAGAAGCGTCAGAAGCAACCTCTCAAGGGCACCCCCCGTCGGCAGCGAGTGTCGTGGTTGC